>VFFE01007612.1:327957-627056 GCA_008921705.1 Burhinus oedicnemus
CGCCTGGCTGCAGGCCGGCCTGACTGCGGCCTCGGGAGGCGGCGTGGGGGCTCGGCGGGCCGGGGGTCCCCGCTCCTCCTCTTCCTCTTTTTTTTCTGACGGTTTCGCCTCAGACCTCGGCTCAGAGCCGCGCGGGCGCAGCCTCCCTCAGCCCAGGTAGGTGCCTGGAAGGCGGGCGGTGGCGGGCAGCCTCCCGCTGGCCCGGTCGCTGCCGCTCTCCGCCCGCCGGGGCGGCTGGGACCGCCGGCCGTGGCCTCCCTGCCCCGGCCGCTGCGGGAGGGGGACATAGCCGCGGTCTGGAGACTTAGTCTGTGGTAGCGGCTGTCACTCCCTGACAGCCTGTAAGCTGACGAGCGAGTGACGCTTGTAGTTTTCTCCAAGGGACTTCAGAGTAGTTACTTGTCGGAGAAGTTACGTTTTTGCACTTTTCCGATTGGGGTCAAGAGCATGTTTAGTACTGACTAGAGGAAACTTTGAGTTTGCCAAAAGGCAAAGATCTGAATTTCCTCTTTCCTCACATTACTCCTGAAGACTTTAAAATGCTTCGGAGTTTATAAACTTACAGTTCGGATGCGTAGGGTATCGTCAGAGCTGAGCGTACAACCGCATGCAAGTCAGTGCCTTTAACTTTCTCTGCTTAGCACCAAATGAGTGCTCTGTTGATAGTCTTAACCAGAGGAACAGTAAAAAAAAAAAAAATTAAAAAAAAATTGAGAAGGCATAGTGTTTCGGTAAGGGGATAAAGCAGATGAGGAAATTGTTTTAGAGAATATCTGAAGTACTGAGGAGGAGATGGGGCAAGTACACCACATAGTAAGAGTGTATTTGTGCATTTCATCACACGTGCCGTCCTTGGGTAGCATTTTGCCTGCTTTTTGTTCATTCCTGATCCTTCTGCGATAGGCTGGGATTCTTCTTTCTCAGTCTCGAAAGACAGAGATAAAACCCCCAAACAAACGCGAGAACCCTGGTGACAAAAAGGGCAGATGTGCGTACAGTTTGAAGTCATCTGAGCATTTTTCTAGCGTTAGTTTTTCTTGGCAGAGCAAAGCTGGGTATTGTGCCTAGGGTGTGTAACACTTTCCAAATCTTTTTTCGAACCACAGAGAAACAGCATGACGAAAATGTGACCCGAGTGTTTTGTTGCAGTCTGTTCTTAGCTGCTATTAAGAAAAAAAAAAAAAAAAAAAAAAAAAAAAAAAAGGTGTTGAATTTGGAAATGCCGGAGGAAGACAGTGAAGATCCAACCTGGGAAATGTCAGCTGCCTGAGTAGGACCAGGGCAGACTTGACAGATGTGGAAAGTTTTCTTTCAGCCTTAACTCAGGGTGGTTTCTTCCAAGGACAAGCAGTTTCCTCCTCAGATAGTTGTTTGTGTGCAGTTGCCTCTTGGCAGTTACCTGCTGCCTTGCTTCGACTCACTGTGTCCAGCCATTGCTTAAAAAAGTGAATCAGCTTCTCAACGGGAACTTTTTTACCCAGAGTAACCTCGTTTCCATAATAACTTCAAAATAGCGACTGCAGTGCAACAAAAAGTGAAAGTGTTGGTTAGAACATGCTTAATTAAAGCTTGGATCAGTAAACTACAGTTGCTGTAAGAAAATGCCAAGTGACTTTTCCAGACAGTAACCTGGAAAGGTGCGTATTTTTAAAATTTTCTGTGTCTTTTCGAGGGAGTGTCCATAACTCTTACCAGTACAGGCGTTTTATTGTCAGGGTGCCTTCCCAGGGAGAGCCTGGAAGGCAGAAATGGGGCTGGGGAGGGCAGGGCAGCGGAGTCAGCCCTGCCTCTGATCCCATTGCCTTGCCCCCAGTTCTCCCGTCAGAGTTCCCACTCTTCGTGCGGCAGCGGTGCAGCTCTCCGGTGGAAGGTTTAAAACTGAGGGATGCCCAGCGGCTCGCCCTGTGAGCAAAGGGGTCTGGTGTCAGTGCAGCCCTTCTGCCTCCGAATTTTCCAAGAAAAGCTTGCTTTCTTGCACTTGCTGGGAAGAAGTGTTCAGGATTTCAACCCAAGTAAACCATATTAGTTTTGTTTTTCTTTTCTTTTTCTTTACCCTAACTTACTCTGAGTTGCATGTTCTTGGCACACGTGCTTTAACATGGCTTTTAAAAGTCACCGTCTGTTCTGTCACATCCTACTGGGGTTCATCTGATTTTCATAGATGGGATTCAAGACATTTTTTGGGGAAAGAGGGTAGTTTGGGCTCTGAAACCTTGATTCAGTGGAAAAACATGGTCATTGTTTTGATTTGCAAACTCAAAAGATAGTAATATTCCCTATTGAAGTGAGCCTCCCTCCCCGCTCCAATGCAGAGTAGGAAAGTTGGTCTGAAATTCTGATCTTGAAGCTCAGGGATGGGAAGCACAGAGCTGGGAGGATTAACGGGGTGCAGTCAGTGATTGCTTTGCTAACTAAAATCAGTGTGCAGAAGTAAAGGGGAACTTATGTTTAACTTACGTTAAAACATTTTCCAAGTACTAATTGCATAAATGGTATAACTGCCGATATGTAGTGTAAATTGTGTTAGTGTTCAGTGGTCTAAACAATTAATAGTTTCATTAGAAATTACTGCTTGGATGTGTTTTTTACAGCACTTAATCTTAATTGGAGAAAAAAAACAACCAAAAGCCCTGTGTGACTACAGATCTTGATATAAACAAAACTCTAATCAGTGGATTGATAAAAGACAAACTAATACTAATTGTGAGACCAGGATATTAACACTGGAAATGTGGTCACTGAAAGTCATCCTACTGTTAACAGAAATGGTTCATGTAATAATAATAATAATAAACCTCTTCTGGTATTTTAGAAGCTTCTCAAGGAATTTGTTTGGCATCTTCCTCCTGCATTTTCTCTTCTACCGTACATGTTTCACTGAAATTTGGTAGGGGAAGACTAAATCCTGATTAGTTTGTAGTTTTGAAGTCTTCGTAGTAAAATTCGGTACGTGTCATGTAGAAAACTGGCTCTGAAGAAGGTGGTAGGATGGCTGAAGTTCAGAAGACCTTAAAACTGACTCCCGTTCTTCCTAAAAGTGATTGAGATATCATTCATATTTTTAATTTGCCTCGATTTCTAGTTAATCAGTAGCATAATTTTACTGAGTTTCTTTACAATTAATTGTGAAATATTTATTTAGGAACATGCATCTCTTAATATCAATTCATGTATTGAGGGCTTTTAGTTTATATGAGTAAAGCATAATGATAGACAGAGCACTTCCTGCTCAAAGCCGTACGAGCCCTAGGTTGTAGAACATCCAGAGGTGGACAGAGAAGTGACCAGGTAGGAAGGATTGTCGGCAGGCAAAAATGAAGTTGCGTCTAACAATCCCTCTCCCCACACAAGCACCTGAGAGAGTTATTTAGGTAGTTTCAGAAGTGAGGAAACACTCGTTTTCTGGTTGCCCCTGTGCTGAATGAGGCAAGGGTTGTGCGACAACGATACCTGCCGTGTAATTAGAGAGGATGCCATTGCTGCGCGCACAAGAGGGCAGAGCTAAGGTTGCAGGGTGGGTGCACACCCCACGTTTCC
Organism: Burhinus oedicnemus; assembly: GCA_008921705.1. Classification (NCBI taxonomy): domain Eukaryota; kingdom Metazoa; phylum Chordata; class Aves; order Charadriiformes; family Burhinidae; genus Burhinus; species Burhinus oedicnemus. The sequence continues at coordinate 331,495 of VFFE01007612.1, forward strand.
TCACATCCCCATGCTCGGTTTCACAATCCGAGTGGCTCTGGTACGGGTTTTGAACCTATTTTCTTCACCACCGGGGAAATGGAGCCCTGCCTGGTGCAAGGGTAGCACCGCTGCCCTCCGCAACACGTGTCCTCACTGGCGCTTCAATACTTTGGGCCAAGCCCTGCACTGGAGAAAAGGGAGTCGTGGGTTTGTGTTAGGAAAGTGAGAGGGGTCTGAGAGGTGTGTGGAGGCAGCACAGCTCGCCCCAGGGAGAGCGGGGATGAAGTGCCAGGAAACCTGGGCCCTTCCTCTTCTTTCTCCTCCTCCTCCTCCTCCTTCTCCTGTGGCAGCTGAGTCTGCTGCGAGGCCAGCAGAGGATCCTGTTTTCAGGCTTTTAAAAGCCTCGGCCCTGATACTGGCTGGTGGTGTTGGCCAGCTGCATGGAGGAGGCAAGGAAAACAGCAGCTTCTCCAAAGGTGCGCTCTGTTTCAATGTGGGTGGGAATTCAAAGGAGAAAGGAAGAGGCACGTTTGTACCCGTAAGGCTTCTGTTCGTGGAAGGGTTTTCAGCAAACCAGAGTGGCACTGTTTTTCTTATCATGGAAAGTTCGGCAAGCTAAAAGAGAGCATTTCCATCAGCTGCCCTTGTAACAAGCTGCAGCACTTCCCAAGGGCAATGAGGTGTTTCATTCCCAATGGATTTCATTCTGCAAGGTGCTGGTGTCTTCAGTTTGGCTTAGAGTTGAAGCCCTTCTGTTTTTTGCCAAGCCTAAGCTATGAATACTTTGTTTCATTGAATGAGGAAAAATTTACCTCCCTTATAGAAAAAATGAGAGGTGTGTGGGGTGGTGTATTTTTTGTTGGTTTTTTTTTTTTTCTTATAGTGCCAGTTATACTGTATAACACTTGAGGAGAGGCAGGGATGATTAGCAGTTTATGTTTGAGCTATTATGACAGCTGAAGTGTGGTTTACAGCATTATAATAAAGGCTATATTATGCTGGCATATCCGTAACTGTGGCAGTGTTACTCTGTGCCACTCTTGCCAAGTGCCAGATCCATCTCAAAATGATGGCAAAGCTGTAACATACCTAAAAGTGAAGGGTGGGGTGAGTCTGTAACACTCTCTTGCTCTAAAATAACTTGTATTTTATCAGTCTGTGATGAACTTTCTGTGATCCAAGATGTGTCATACTAATTTTAAATATTAAAGACACATCAACTCTTTTATTACAGTGCCTTCCTCCTTCGTTCCAGGAACTGCCACGTAACTGCAAAGGAAACTGTAAGATTTAGTGAAATACCGGGAGCCTCTATACTTCCTCGAGACACCATGTCATGGACTGAAGTGGAGGGATCTAAAAGCAATAATAATACATACTGATAGGACATATCCTGTCAATGCACAGTCTGATGCTGTGGCAGGATTACATCATTATACATTTCACCACTTTGTCTTTCAAAATCATCAGTTTTTGTGGGATTGCATACCGTGGTGTTGTTGATAGGCACATCTCTGGAATTAGGCAGCATTACAGTGTTGAATCAATAGCAACTTGGCAACTTAATCCTGGCAACTTAAAAGGAGGCACTGAATGAATCACAGTAGAGGGCATGCTAGTAGTCAGAACATTGTCCCCCTCAGGAAAAAAAACAAAAAACAAACAAAAAACGGTCTACACCCAGAAGTAAATCTTCAGAACAAATCCAATAAAATGCTTGCCCTGCATCTCTCATTCTGCTTCTAAACCAACAGCTGTATGTAAATAAATGTGTTTAGTTTTGGTAAACCTGTCTTTGTTTTTTTCATTCAAGACATTCAGAAAGTGCTGCAAAATACCAGCTACAGTTTAGAGAGAAAACATCTTTTCTTGGGAATGTTCATCAACAGCAGAAAGCACACCGGAAAAGCTTGCACGTGTGCATTTTTTGGGGATATTCCCTTGCAGCTATATGAAAAAGTCAGATTGTTTCTTCCTCCCCCAACCAGCCAGTCTTAGCAGCTGGGGATTTCTGGGCTTGGGCGCAGGTGCAGCTCCTGATGAGCAGAGAAGGAGCAGTGCCATTGCTTTCAGGCTGGCTGCAGGGATGCTCCTGATGTTTCTCTCCTGCTCTCTTCCCCTGGATTTTTGTGGAGGCGGTTGCATCCGTGTTTAACTGATGGCTTCCTTTTCCTTCCCAATCCTGGCCAGGCCCCTGGCGAAGGGCTTGTTGCTGTCACGGTGGCTCGGCTGGTGATGTGGAAGAAATGGAGAAGCATCAGCGTGCATTCATGCTGTGCTGTGGCTTGGCTTTTTGGTGTAGCGAGATCGGCTCCGGCAGGTGCCAGCTGCCGGCACTGTGCACAGAGATGCTGTAGGCCTCAAGTTGTACTTGCATGCGACTGTTTGCACGAGAAGCATTTTCCTGTGCAGATACTGAGGTACAGATTGCAAAGTCTTGCCTTATCGCCACACTCATCTCTAGAGTGTCACCCCCTCCTGACTTCGGTAGCCTTTTGAAGGAAACACAGCAAAATTATTTTCCAGCTGATGTGGATAATAACATTTATTAGTGCTTCCCTGTCTGCTTTTCCTATAATTATAATGCACTGTTACTCCAGGAACCACAATTGTGAGCTAGTAGTTCAGGAGATGGCTTTGATTTCAGAAAGATGAGAACAGGAAAGGTGTCAGATGCGTATTGTTGAACTGCATGTAGGTTCAAACTCCTTTTCCTTTTATTTCAGTCAGAAAACATCTTTACATTTCAGAGGAGTAGATTAATACAATAATTTGCATCACAGATTTTTTTTTATTAAGTTTTTTTTAAAGCAAACCCTGGAACAGTTAGATTGAGCTAACAAAGCTTCTTTCAAAATAAACAAACAATAAAACCTTTGCTCCTTCAGTATCAGGTTTCAATTGAAATAAATGTTAACAGTGAAGTTCAGTAGCTCTTAGGCAAGAGGATGTTGGGCTAGCCCTAACTATAGCTTAAGAGGCAGGAAAATGCTATAGCAGATGACCAGTTTGTGTGACAGTAATATATCAACTCTGTGGTGGTGGTTACCATTTCTGTACCCAGAATTATGTAATTCCAGAACCAAGATTTACACAGGTCTTCTAGCTCAGTTTCACAGCAGAATGTGATATATTAAAACCCTTGTTAATTTTTGACATTTTGATGGGCTTCTTGTAGGTCACACTTCCTGCAAATCTCATCTTTAAATTTGCAAATGTAATTAGTAAGGTAGGTTTCTTGATATGTTTGCAGAAACGCTGATTTCGCATAGTTGAGTGTGGTCAAACTTGTGCTTTCTCATTGTATCTTTATCTTACTGCCTTTATCAGGTACTCATTAATGAGTGAAGGATCAAAAGGTGGGACGGTGGCCAAGAAGCAATGGAGAATAAAAGTTTAGAAGGTTCCCCATCAGACCTAAAGTTAGTGGCTCACCCAAGAGCAAAGAGTAAAGTGTGGAAGTACTTCGGGTTTGATACCAATGCAGAAGGATGCATATTACAGTGGAAGAAGATCTACTGCCGTATTTGCATGGCACAGATTGCCTATTCAGGAAACACATCAAACCTTTCCTACCACCTTGAGAAAAATCACCCTGACGAATTCTGCGAATTTGTCAAAAGTAACACTGAGCAAATGAGGGAAGCCTTTGCCACTGCGTTTTCAAAAATCAAGCCGGAGTCATCGCAGCAGGTTGTTCAAGATAGCCTCATCATGAAGACCTACCAGAACTACGAAAACAAAAAGCATCAGGAACTGACATCTGCAGTCATCAGCCTAATTTGTGAGGGCATGTATCCGGCCTCTATTGTTGATGAACCCACCTTCAAGGCCCTCCTGAGAACAGCAGACCCCAGGTATGAACTTCCTAGTCGAAAGTACTTCTGTACAAAAGCTATTCCGGAAAAGTACAATGCCATTAGAGAAATTGTGCTGAAAGAGCTCACTGAGGTTCTGTGGTGTGGCATATCCACGGACATGTGGAGGAGCGAAAACCAGAACAGGTCGTACGTAACCGTTGCGGTTCACTTTCTCAGCAGCAGTCCTGCCAACTGCCTGGCGGTGAACTCGCGGTGTTTAAAAACATTTGAAGTACCGGAGGAAAATACTGCTGAGACTATAACACGAGTCCTTTATGAAACGTTCATTGAATGGGGGATCAATACAAAAGTCTTTGGTGCTACAACAGATTACAGTAAAGACATTGTGAAAGCTTGCTCTCTCCTAGATATTCCCGTACAGATGCCTTGTTTGGGGCACACTTTTAATGCAGGAATACAACAAGCTTTTCAGCTCCCCAAACTCTGCAGCCTTCTTGCCAGGTGCCGAAAACTGGTGGAGTATTTTCAGCAGTCTACAGTTGCGATGTACATGCTGAGCGAGAAGCAGAAGCAGCAGAATATTCTTCACTGCATGCTGGTAAGCGACCGTGTTTCCTGGTGGGGAAGCACGCTCGCTATGCTGCAGCGCCTGAAGGAGCAGCAGTTTGTCATTGCGGCTGTTCTTGTGGAGGACAGCAACAACCACCACCTCATGCTGGAAGCCAGTGAGTGGAATACAATCGAAGGGCTGGTGGAGCTGCTGCAGCCTTTCAAGCAGGTTGCAGAGATGATGTCTGCTTCAAAGTACCCGACGATAAGTATGGTGAAGCCACTTCTCCACATGCTTCTGAATACTACCCTTAACATCAAAGAGAATGATTTGAAAGAAATCAGCATGGCAAAGGAGGTGATTGCTAAAGAGTTGTCAACAACCTACCAGCACACGCCTGAGATAGACATGTTTCTCAACGTTGCAACTTTCTTGGATCCCCGCTACAAAAAACTGCCTTTTCTTTCAGCCTTTGAGCGGCAGCAGGTTGAAAACAGAGTGGTGGAAGAAGCAAAAAGCCTGCTGGAGAAAGTAAAAGAAAATACCTTTAGGACTGAAGAAAAATTCTTCACTGTTTCAGAAGAGCCCCCTGTGAAAAAAATCATCATCTCCTCTACTCCTCCTCCTACCAGTGTCATCAACAACATGCTCGCAGAGATCTTTTGCCAGACAGGAGGTGTGGAAGACCAGGAGGAATGGCATGCTCAGATCGTTGAGGAGTTGAGCAACTTCAAGTCACAAAAGGTCCTCGGTTTGAATGAAGACCCGCTGAAGTGGTGGTCTGACAGACTAGCACTGTTTCCAGTTTTACCAAAGGTTCTTCAAAAATACTGGTGTATTTTGGCCACAAGGGTCTTCCCTGAACGCCTTTTTGGTTCTTCTGCTAATGTTGTAAGTGCAAAGAGAAACCGGTTAGCCCCAGCTCACGTGGATGAGCAGATCTTTTTGTATGAAAACAGTCGGAATGGGTCTGAGGCAGAACCGGAGGATGAAGACGAAGGAGAGTGGGGTTTGGAACAGGAACAGATTTTTAATTTAAATGACTCGGTAAATGTAAACAACAATTTCTTTAATATCCGAGACAGTGGGTTTGTTTGACAGGACTGCTGCGGTACATTTAATAACAAAGAGAAAAGGTATTTGTCTTAAGTTACCAAAAATACTTCTGTTTTATGCTATGAATGCTGTAAATATTGAACAGTTGTAAGAAACACTTGATTTAGCTTCCATTGTCTATGTTTTTCCCACTGTCTTAAAACATGAATGACTTGTGATTAAACAGCACTGAAATGAATGAGGAAATAAATTCTACAAAGACCGTGATTTCTGACTGTGGCCCAGATTTCAGAAAGCACTTACCCATGTGCTTCCTTTCCACTTGCTTCAGTGGGAGACAAACACATGCGTGTGTGCTTTCTATCATCAAAATATTTTCCTGAATTAGGACCCTAAGCAAGGGAGTTTTTAAGATTTATTTCTCCATTTGTAAATCCTGTGTGACTCAGGATGTTAGCTTTAAATTTTGGATTTTAAAACATTTTATTTAAAATCCATAAATCTGAGCAGCGAAGATTTTTAAAGTTTAAGGATGCTATGGAATGAAAAAAGATCTTGAGCCTGATTTTCTTTTTCACTACCTCATGTCTTAGGCCTGGTATATGCTAGAAAAGTTCAGCTGGTATAATTCTGTCAGTTAGGGGACTGATCTGTTATTTAACTGATACTGTGCTGGCATAGGCTGTAGTGTGGATGCATTTATACCGGGATAAGTTATTTTCCTTTCCAGTGTGGTATAAACTGTATAAACACTTTTAAACTGGTATTGCTGTGTCCACATTAGTCTGGTTTTACCATTTAACTGCAGCAGCTAAATGGCAAAACTTTTTTTTTTTTTTTTGGTGTCTAGGCAAGCCCTGATTGTAGTCTCTTGTGCTTTTACAAAATGGTAACGACGCGCGCGGGGTCGGGGCGGCGTTGTGTTACCTTGGCTTTGTGCTGACGTTATGGCTGATGCCAGGCGGTGCAAAGCAGGCAAGGCATCAGGCCCCTCGACGGTGGAGGCAGGCGGGCAGGCAAGGAGGGAAGGAGAGGGCGGTGAGACGTGTATGGGCCGTGGGTCTAACAGTCTGCCTATGTTACAAAATTCTTAACCTCTTAATTTAAATGGGGACTTTGTCCAGGGTAGCTAGAAAATTTTGTTGGCAAGAAAAGCAAAACAAAAAGCTTTAATATTATGTAAATATATTTAAAAGAAGGGGACCCCTCCATTTCCCCACATGTATTTAGTCAGTCTTTAAGATTGTTTCTTATTATGTTAGCACTTAAAAACTTTTTTTTTTCTTTCTGTCTCTTTTCGATTCAGTTTGTAGAGTGGACTTTAGTCTGGTCCAGTCTAATGTTTGAGTACTGTTTTCGATTAGTTGTTGTGTATTGTAATTGTTCCCTTTGTGTCTCTACGCCTAAGTGTTTTAAGCCCTTTTTTAGAACTTGGCAAACAAGAAAAAAAGAAAACGAACCCCAAACCCCCCATCTCTTATGAAATACTGGAGGTCATAAACAAGATTAGAGTTCACACTTGGCACAGAGTGGGATGGCAGCCAGCATTTTTCCCTGAGGTGCAGAGGAGGACTCTTGGCGTTGTCCAGTTACAGTCAAGGTTTGCTTGTGGTTTTATTTTTGTTACTGGCATCTCATGCCCCACCTCGGCCTTAGTCTACAACTGTGTCAAGCACAACCTTTCTGGAGAGAGGTCTGTTGAAGGCTGGCCATTACTGTTCTGGAGGAAGAAATTTTTTTTTTCATCACGGTGGTACTCACAGAGGTTTGGTTGTCGAAGGGGCCCAGCCAGGAGGAACGTACAAAAATGAGACTTGTGATGGAATTGAATCTATTGCCAAACTGCTTGTTTATGTTTTGGTTTAATAGTTTTTGCAAATTTGAGGCCCCTGTGTTCTTTGTAGGTAGTGGGAAGGGGCAGGTGGGTGGGGAGGAAGGACAGGTTGAAGGAGCAGTGGAGTAAATAGTAGTGAACTACCTGGCAAGTTTAGGCCCTGGAGAAATGCATTTAACAGGTGGCATGGCCCATGTTTGGCTGTCAGTACGCCTGGGTTTTCACTCTCTAGCCCCCTGAAAATTAATGTCCACTTGGTACAAAGTACATGCACAGTGCGTCCCATTGAATGTTGCTACTCCAAGGTGCAAAACACAGGCTTGGCCTAAACTCTGGCAGGTATGTAGGTTATCTGTGAGGGTAGCAAAGTCAAATAGTGGCAGGGAGCGAAATACAGCAGGTCCCTGTTTGACGTTACCTGAGCTCCCGTGACACCCCTGTCTTGGTTTCTACGTCCATTGAGTGCCAGCTGGTGTCGGTTGCGTCCGCTTGCACCACCTCCGCCTGCCGCACTGCCGCTAGCCCTCGAGGAGCTGCGCGAATGCTTGTGCGAGGCCTGCGGGTCCCCTCGTAACACGAGCATAATTCAAAGCCGTGCCCTCGCAACCAAGGCAGAGCCCAGAGCGCCGCTCCCCCCGTCCACCTTCAGCCTACCCCTCTTGGCAGCGTCCATCTCCTGTTTCCATCTTCATCCTTCTAGGGCTAAACGTACGCAGTGAGGCTTACAAGCAGTTTTTCTGAGATCGGTGCAATGCACTACTCTCTTCCTTCCAGCTTCTTTTTATTTTTTGGTATCCAAAATAAAACTGTAGTCGGTTCAATTGATGTGTCTCAGCATTCTTTTAAAAAAAAAAGGATAAGAAAAAGAAAAAAAAAACAACCACAAAGCCATTGTTAGTCCTACCCATTGTCTGTGAGATTTTTATTTAATGTTCTAAGCCTGGAATATTGTTAAATAAACCAGATAAATAAGTTAGTTACTAGATTATTTGTCTGATGTGTGTTCATATCTGCAGCACTTTATGACTTTGAACTCTTCTGCAACAAGGGGAGGTTATATTCTAAGGTTTTGAAGCTATGCATTTATTTTCCTTTTGATCCTGTAAGTTATTAAAAAAAATGCTGTACAAATCTTTTGGATTAAAAAAAATGAAGATGAAAAATATCAGAAGTTTAGATGGTTTCTCTCACTTATATACGTGTGGTGTTTTTCATTTAACGACATAATTTTCTGTTGTTTAGTTGGGTGGAGAACCAAAGTTGCAGAGCTGTTTTAAATATTGCTACAACATGAATTAGACTGTGGTGATATTGCCAAGGGTGGGCCCAGAACACATTTCCAAATTACGCTATTAAATCAGATTTATGTTCGTGTTTCTTGACAGCTAATTTGAATCCGCAGCCTAATGTTTCCCTTTCTCTTCAGTACAGCTGAGACATCTTTTTGGAGGGGCAGTAGAGGAACTTCAGCTTTTGAGTGCTTTCATGCTGGAAAAGTGAATTTTTAAACAGGCTCTCAAAGTACATACTTTATGTCAAAAGAAGAAGAATTGCCTTTTGCCACCAGCTAAGTATTAACAATTCAGGATTAAAATATGGTGGGCCAGACAAGGTTTCTTAGGGTTAACAATGTAACCGAAGGGAGTTTTGTGTGACTGATCAACTTCTGCCGGTGTTTTGCCTCTCCCTGCTGTCAGGGATTACTCTGAAGACAAAAGGAAAACCCTGAACCAAACTGGAGTTGAAAAGGTGAATTTTTCCAGCAAACCATGTCTGAGATGCCTGAGTTTAAATGAAGGGAATAAAGGTCTGGATTATTTGTGGAAAGGGCATATTATTTTAAGTTTCTATCTCAGCAGTGCATTAGATTAATTTGGAGGGTTTTCTTTAATTAATGTCATACTGGTCCAGTTAGCTTTACAGGAGCATTTGTATGCAGGCAGGAATATTAAAAGCAAAAGAGACACTAATTGGTTATTTGTAATATGTTATAGTACTTCTAAAAACTTAAAAGTGACATGTAGTTCATGATTTTTTTCCTTTTTGTGTGATAACTTAAAAAGAAGGGGCTGCCTGAGGACATCGTTTCTGAAGGAGAGGAAGCGTACGGATTTGAACAGAGAGATAGTGTATTTTACATATTCCATGACAACTGGGTAAAGGAAACTTTATGCTGGAAAAACTGCATTTTAATTTCTGCACACTGTACTCCTTTTGGTGGTCTCCATTTCTGAGGGTCCTTCTCAGAGGATGGTGTCTTTCTGAAGGTCTGGTGCTCCTGGTTCTGGTGGTACAGTGCTATCTAGTCTAGGCTGTCTTTTTGGCTATGCTGAGAAGACTGTCTTGCTTTGGCTCCTGGTTTTGTTATGTTTTATGGCTTTTTTTTGTTTCTTTCTTGTTTGCAGGCCAAGACTATATGGTTTGTCTCACCATATTTCCTCTGAATGACTAGTCTTCTGCTAACTTCAAGTAGATGTAGGGAAATTACAGAAATTGTTGTTTCTTTTTTAATAACATTATTATTTGGTGCTGTAGAGAGAATTTAAAGATACAGTGTAATTTTACATCTGCCTTAAAAGCACATCAGTAAAGCATATCTACTGACTTCATGTTATTTAAACTGGGATTTCAAAACATCCCTGCAGTTGCTGTATAATGTTGTCATTTTTACATACAGAAGCATTTCCTTTAGGTTGAACAATAAAAATCAATTAAATAGATTTTTATTGCTTCTACACTCATTTTCAGTGCCCCTGCAGTTGGCTTAAAATGCCACAAGGGAATTGAGTTTACTATAAAAAAACCCCGAATCGCTGTCTTTCAGCTTACCTTGTGTTTTAAAAGCTTTTTTAGTGGTAAAATTGTATTTATATCTTTTTAAAAATGCAAAGGCTGTGGCAGAAACTGTTTTCAAATGAGAGTCCCTCAGACTCTGAAATGTTAATATTATGATTTTTGAGCATTTATATTGACATTTCCGCGCAGGGTGGTATTGATTTCCCTTGCTGCCAGAAGAAAAGGTTAGTGTGCACAGAAGCGATGCTGCCATCTGCAATGCTTTGAAGTGGTGATCTGATGTATCTTTTTTCAGAGATGTTGAAAAGACTGTTACCTGCTGCACACGTGTGCTGGTTTCCATGCATTGCAATTCGTACTTATTTCCAGTGACTTCAATTTGCAAAATCCTACTTTATCTGTCTCACGCTCCTCTGTCCTGTCTCATCTGGCTGGCCCTGCCTGGGCAGAGGTCCGGGTAGGAGCAGCAGGGACGAGGAGCCCTGCTCTCCAGCATGTTTTTCTTCTCTTACAGAGAGATTGTTCTTAGAGAACAGGTTAACTTGATTTAAAATGAGTTTAAACTAGGTCCTTACTCCACTCTGCTGGGGCTACAGTGCCTGTGCCACGCTGTGAAAAGGCAGAGCCAGCGATTCCTTCCCCCTGAGCGATGTACACTTGAACACATTGCTTGCTTGGACCAAAACTGCCTACGTAAGATGCTGGAGAATCAGGCTCATCACAGCTAGAAAAATGCGCTCGGAGTCAAACGCACAATAAGCGATAATAGTCCTTATTGCATGTTGGGGTAGAAACAGGATCTGTGCTGCTCTGGTTGTTGGGGTTTTTAAGGTAAATGTCTTAAAACGATACTGATTTGTGCTCTAGGCTGAAGCTCTGCCGGGGAAATTTTGTGATTATTCAAATACTTCTGTATTTAATGCTGACATAGAAAAGAGTGTTCTGTGGCATTCAAATAAATTTTTTATTTAGAGGCTAAAGCTACAGTTCCTATTTGATAGATTTTTTGGGGGTAATGTTTATAGTGGTTTTACTGCTACAAATACCATGGCCAATGTACACGTACATTCAGCTGTCAGAAGCAGTAGGGCAGTCCTGTTTTTACGTATACCAGAGACAGGAGGGGATACTTTTATTTGAAATAAATTAAGTAAAAAATGTTGTCTTATTTTAGTGCTTTTAGGTAGGAGACTAACTAAAATGCATCTGTAAGTGTTCATGATAGTATAATAATTTATCTAGATACATCTGTAGAGAATTAATTCCTTTGGTTTACCTAGTACACAGAAAGTATGACTGTATTTGTCCATAGCTGCATGTGCACGATGTTACGTCCAACAGTGTTTCCCCAAGCAACGCAGAATAATGTTGTTTTTAAAAGGCAATTTCTTTGATTCTGTATGATTTTCTGAATATGTCATTGTCCCCAAATATGTGCAGTCAGGAATGAGAAATGCATCTTTTATTTCTCCAGCAGATGCCACCTTGCTTTTAAATTTTAGACGTTTGGTGTCTCTTGTATCACCCTGCTACTGAAAGGGTTTCATTCTCTTTTTTTCTTTTTTAACGTGCTTTTTTCTCATGAGTCATCAGTGAGGTTTACAGTGATAGGAATTTAGAGTCATAACAACAAAGATGTCAAGTCAGCATCAGGAAAGCTCATGCCAGAAACATCCTGTCCCATCTCATGAATGCTGTGCTGCAAGGGAAACCTTCATCTTCTCAAATGTGGTTTTCTGGGGTGGGTGGGGGTGTGTGAAAAATAAAGTGTTTTGCAAACAATGCACAGTTCTGTTTTCTGGGGGATAGTCTAGTTTGCTGTGAGTTTGCGTGCTGGGATGCACTCAGGGCTTTGGCCCCAAATTTACATTTCTTGAGCACACAGCAGAACTTACATGAACAGAAGGAATTTAATAACAACTAAATCTGCAAAACTCAATCGCTTCACTGATGAGAACAGAAAATGGGTCCATCTAGGAAAAATACTGAAATTGTAACAGGAGTCTGCAATTGCTGTCTGAAATCCTCACAACGTTTAAAAATACTAAATGACTAACCCTCCCGTAATCTGACATTTCAGAACTGTGTAAAAGAAGTGCTTTGCACGCTTCTTGATGTTCATGCAGCCGGAGGTGAACTCTGTCATTTTCAACACCCCACACTCCCAAATGGCCAGGGAGGAGTTTTCAGTAATAAGATAGCGGAGAAGAAGGGAAGAACAATCTCTCATTGTAACCTGTCCTCTAGCATGGAAGCCCAGGCTGAAATAGCTTTCTCAAGGATATTTTGACACAGCCTTGGTGATCCACCACAGGCACACATTCCCATGCTATCCAAGAACTTGCCACTGATCATAAAGCTGGTGGGTCCGAAGGGAGCGAGTGCTGGGGTGAGAAAGAGCCGGTGTTGTGGATGAGTGGAGCCTTCTGTGTGTGGTATGTATCTTTTCTTCTCCCTAATTTTAAGCCGTCTTATTTCCTATGCAGGCAGTATGTACATCAGTCCTCGTCTTTGCTGTGTTCTTTGCTCTGCGGCTCTTACATTCGAAGTGTAAGAGGAGAATGTTACCTGCGTGCTTTCGAGACGTGGTGAAAGCAGGCAGGAGTTCAGCTGTGCTGTATGTGCTTTGCTGACTGGTTCGCGTGAGCAGTGGGTTGAGGATGATACTCGGTTTACCCCATGGTGTTATTTCTGTGCGCCTGGTCAGAGAAACGAGGTGAGAAAAGAGCAGCCTTCTGCACGTTGTATCTGAAAGTCTGATGCAATCCCCAGGTGAACTTAAAGCACTCACATGAACTAGCTCTGTAGTCTTGCAGACAGACTAACTGCCTTGTTCATGCCCTGCCTGCTCCGCCCCATCACCCCTTCATTATTTCAGGTGATGTTCACAAAGATTTCACAGTTCTTTTTGGAGACAGAAATTCACAGATAATGTAAGAAACTATTTGTCAGTTGTTAAGAGCATTGCATATGTTTTTTGTGCCTTTTTTGGCAACGCATATTAGAGCTGATGGAAGATAAAATTCTTTTTTTACCCAGAGACGGGATCCACGGATGTCTGAAGTGGGCTGTTGCACACAGGGACTGGTAAACTCTTCCTGCAGCGCAAGGTTCGGCTCAGTCTGCAAGGTTGGTCTGCTGGCTGTGCTTCTGGCCTGTCTCTAGGCTGTTTAGGAAAGCTGCTGGGCTCTGCAGAGGGAAAACGGATTCCTCTGCAGTGTTTTTCCCTGTGTTTTTGTGCTGCTGAGGCTGCTTTCTGGTCTGCACATGCCTGAAGGGAAGGGATGGGCCAGGGCTTTTGCCCTGCTCCCGCTCCTTCCCTGGGCTGGTTGACCACCCTGGGAAGAGGGTTGTGCAGACCGTAACAACCACACGGTGATTGGTTTGCAAACACCAAGACTACAAAAGGCTTAATTCATTTTTTATTTATTTTTAGGCTAAGATTAAAACGATGCAAGACGTGGCCTAAAAAGGAGCCTTCAGACCCTCTGCACTAACTCCTTGAGTTAGGTGTCCAAATACGGATTTAGGGGTTTAATCCCTAAAAGCAATCCACTTTGCGTGCCCTGCCTTCAGAACCACTAGAGACACCGGCATCACAAGTGTATCTCTTTAAATAGCTTTTAAATAATGGTATTTTGAGGTGGGCTGTGTACGCGGTGGTTTTTCAAATACAAACCATAAGTTTTCATTTTCCATGTATCTATTTTGTCTTCAGTTGTGCTTCAAAGCTTAGTATCCATAGGATTACTCTATCTAAAGTGAGCTGTTCAAACACTTGAGGTCCCAAATGTAGGTGGGCTTCAGAAGTAAGAGAGATACTTTTCCCCACAACTCATAAGCTGGAAGTCTTAATTATTGTGTTGTCGGGGGAGGCGGTTGCAACTGTGTTTTAGCAAAATATGGGAGAATGTGAAATGTAAATAATTACAATTTTTTAGGTAGAATTCTGAGAGTAAAAGGCTTAAGTGGAAGCACTCCATTTTCTGCCCTGTTACCTGCATCGTAGCAATATGGAACCGGACCCGTGGTATTTCAGTGAGCATACAAGCGAAAGAGCAACCTTCTTTTATTTAGTCATTATTCTGCTTGCGAGGATGTTTCAGTTTAGATTACTTAGTCTTAACAAGCATAAAATCAACAGTTTCAGCAGATGTGAATGAGCATTTCTATTGCTTTGTCCTTCCTTCCGTGATAAACAGGAACTTTTGCTCCTTGTTAATGTAGAAGAAAGGAAAGGAGACAAATGAGGTTCCAGTATTATAGGTGGAAGATTGAGTGTTTGCGTAGTGCTCATGCAGCTGAAGCACTGATGGATTTCAGATGGATTGCGTTTGTGCCAGTAAGGCATTTGGGTCTAAGGATGGGCAGATGGTATCTTGCAAAGGATACGTGGCCTTTGCTTTCAGGTCAACACTATGCCAATAAACGTGATGCTTCACCCCGAGCGTTAGCTGGTTGTGCAGTTAGGAACTTCTGCAGTCACTCAGTGTCTCTGCTTTTTTGGGGCTGTTTGGAGTAGGATCTGCTCGTTTAGATAATAGAGCAAACTCTGTAAGCGTTAGAGATGCTGTGACTCAAGAAAATGAGCTATAAAATGTAATTGTGCCTTTACATCATAAAAAGAGTTGTTTAACCAAATTCCACTCAGTCACGCTTCAGTTGGAGGCAGTGGAGGATGCAGAAATGCAGCTGAGGAATGTAAAGCTTTACTGCCGGGACAGTTGGGTGGGTGGAGGTCTTTAGTCACGCAGGACCTTGTGCGCACTCCACCATGAGGCTGCCTGCGTGGGACAAGTTGCACAACCAGAGATCTTATTTGGCTCAGATGTGAGCGCTGAAGCAGCCTCATAAAGTTTTGCAAGGCTGGAAGGCAGGAGGAAGTAGCCATGGAGCCCATGATGTTATTTTTAGAGATATTTTTGTAGTAGAGTCATAATATGTCAGTTTGCTTCGACCATGCAGATGCTGTCCCACTACAGATAGGTAAATGCTTTATCTGGGGCTCCATCGCTCTGCACTGGAGTAATATTAAAGTTACCTGGGCACTGATGAGTAATTCTTGATTGAATTTGGTTATGGTAAAGCTTTTAGTATATTGAACAAATAGAGTCTTATGAAATATTTTGCTATCTCTGTCACTAAGATTATGTGGTTTTTGTCTTGCCTTGCAGACAGGGCAAGATTCGAGATTTGGATAGTTATGGAGCAGAAGTGTCATAATTATATATACATCCCCTCCCCCTCGGTGTTTTCAGAAACCGTTGCCTGTCAGTTTCAAGCTTCCTGTCCTTGCAGTTTCTAAATTATAGATGTCATTACAGACACAGTGATTTTGAGTTTGCGCCTTTATCCTAGTGTATGAATTATTGCATTCATGCTGGAGATGTGGTGGAATATAGCAGGTTTAAAATGGGGTTATCACCAGCAAGGAAAAAAAAAATAATTGACAGCTACTATTCCTAAAGCAAATAACAAAAAAATCAGTGATATTTTGCTTCATGTCAGGACTCCTTTTAAGAAAAAAGAATGTGCCATAGTTTTGTAATAAAATTAGGATGTTTTCTTTCCTTTTACTGTATTTCTGCTCTGCTAGGAAAGGTTTGATGCTTCATGGGAAATTAATTGGTTAAGAAAACTACAACCCCCATCCCACCCAAAATACCCTCTGAGTTGTGTAAGGCTGAGCCGGAGCACTTGGCCCTGACACCCTTCTGCTTTTTGTAGTGTGACTGTTTTCTACCAGTGTATGCTTTCTGAGACATGGACATTTCGCCGTCTGAGAGAATGTCTAACCATGATTACTAACATTGCTCAATATTTTAAATTAGCTGGGAGAAAACATAACAAAGGAAAATTGGACCTAAAAAAATACACTGAACTTGTTTCTGAAGGCGGACCTTGAGGGAACAGTTAAAACCTTTTTTTTTTTTTCTTTTTTCTTGTTGACACATTGGTAACATGGTGATATAACTAAACATCCTCCAACTCTATGAGGAAATACTCATCTCCTATAAGCTCTGCGCTGAGTTATCCTCTGTGACGTTCACCGGTGTGAGAAAACGAAGTCACGCCAGATGAAAGCAAAGCTCGATCACCTCCTGACCTCGGATCTCAAGCCAGCATTTCTCACACGCGCAAACCAGGGATTGAAGTTAATGAGCCTTATGAGTGTTCAATGAATTTGGGATTAAATTTTTAATCTGCTACAGTGTGTCTAAGTTGAACGCTGTGGGCATGGGTTTGATTGCCGCCTCCGACTGCCCAGGTGCGGTGTGCTGCTGCAGGAGGCGGGTGATGCTCCGTGTTAGCCATTTTACCAAAACAACTGATATTAGGGCCTGTACGTCAAATGTTTTACAAAGTCAACCCAGAGGATGCTCTCTGCCCCAAGCAGGTTATTTTTAAAACTGAAACAGATAGTTCTGTATAACAGTATTTTAACAAACATGTCAATCTGTCCTGGCTAAGGAAATTATGGATGAGTTGGCATCAGACCTCATTCTTTAAAAAAAGTTCAGCGGTACCATTGCAAACGGCTTATAAAGGATACAACAATCTACATGTGACACAGAATGAAAGCGACTTTCTAAATATAAATAAAACATTACTGGCACTATATTTTTGCAAGCCAGGACTGACACAGTGAAGAGATGAGTTTGTAATTTTGTTCACTAAATGTATTGTGGTGAGTGGAGTGCCTGCAGAGCAGTAAGTGCTGGCTTTTTGGCAATTGGGACATAACCTGGATAACTGGAAAGGAAATGTTTGTGCTATGAAATGTTTCTTACAGCAGATATATAAGGGCTTCTTGGACATATTTTTCCCAAATAACATCTTCTTAATGAATAAAGCCATCCAGTGTGAATACAGATACCATCTAATCTGCCCATTGGAGTGCTTTCGTTAATTAATTAATTAATGCCACCACCTATATGCCAGTCTTACTTGTGCATTCATAACTGGGGTCGCTGCATTGCACTGTGTACGATTATAACATTAAATAGTCTGCTGAAAATTAGTAGGAAAAAGGTCACGAAATGCAAAATCCGTGTTCTCTCAATGATGCTGTACTTCCTAATTATACAGTACAGATATTTAAAGATCAACTAACTCGAGTCAGAAGCAAGTTTCAGGAGCTGGAGACACTGCCAGCAGTAGTGCCTGGTAGGTGCCAGCAGAGTTCTTTGTGCTGGGTTGTAGGCATGTAACTTTATTCCTCCTGTAGTTTCTCATGGGTTCATTTTTGCAGTTGATCTTTTAAAGTCATTATGTATAATCATCCAGCACTGCAGGAAGGAAAGGGATATTTGAAGATACAGGGAAGTGAGTGTAAAACAACAGAGAAAGTGGACAACGTTGTAGCCTGGATTTCAGCTTGAGCATGGCCATTAGGGTTATATTACAGTGGCATATGGTCTTACTTGTTTATGCACTAATTTAATGACCTTTATTTTTGCTATCAAGTGTAGCATGCCTTCTATCCATCGCTTCTACCTCCATTTTTAAAATGATAAAAAAATATTTTTTTCTCAACATTTACTCGTTAAAGCCAATCATAAAATAGTCTAGTGAGGCACAGGTGAAAACCATGATTTTTTTCCCAGTCTTCTAATCCAATTTTCAAAGTATTCTTTTTCTTCCTTAAAAGCATATACATACCCACATACATATATAGAAAATGATTGTAATTCAGCCATGAGGTCCAGTTTATTCGGTTCAGATTCTTCCAAGCTGCTACCCTCTGCTGTTAAAGACAAAGTAATCTTTACAAGTGTGGTCCAGCTGACAGCCAGTGGATGGTTTCGCTGCGGGCTGCGGCGATGGGGACCGAGGCTGGGAGCCGTGGGAGCCACCACGGTGGCTCAGTGGGCAGCGTGTGGCCGGCGTGGCCGTTCTGCCAACAGCATCTCTGTGAGCATGATCTGTTGCTTGCACGTGCATGGGGGTCTGTCAAAATGGGTTTACAGCCTGCTCCTCTGGCTTGGCCGGTGGCGGTTTGGAGGGGGAGATGCCGAGACCTCTTCTTCCTGCTGGTCCCTGGCACGTGCAGCAGCAAAAGGACTGGGGAAACGCAGGGCTGGCAAAAAGCCCACACTCCCTGGAGAAACGTCACTGCCATCACAGGAGTGTAGGTGGTCTGATCCTGGTGAGTTGTTCTGGGTGTCCCTCTTCGTATTGACATCTCTCCTGTCTGCCTCAGGTTTGACTGTAACTACTGCTTTTTCACCTGAGCACTTGTCTTCCCCAGGCGAAACCTGGAGGGGGCTGGCTTTGCCCGTGTACTGCCATGCTGGGCGAAGCATCTCCCGTGTAAAGGCACCTCATACATTAGCAGGGCAACACTTGCAGAAGAAGCAGCTTATTCAGTAAAACAATGTTTTCTTATTTCCCCAGGTGAAACAGAGAATGCCGGTAACCATGTCTGGGGCAGATTGTGGGCTTTTGCTGGTACGGCAGCGCTGGTCACAGACTGCATCAGGACACAGACATGATAGCCAGATAGCCTAGCGCGCCTTGGGAGGGAGGTGGTACTGTGGCCAAAATGAAGGTGATGTAACCCTCAGCACTGCTGGATTTTCTGTATGGAAAGTTGCAAAGCCTCAAATGCAATAAGATAAAATAAAATAAATGCCAATGTAAGGACTCCTGTAGGTGTTGGTACAGCTTGCAGAGGTGGAAGGGGCTTGCTTTGCTCTCCCTGCAAGGAGCTGCGCACCTTTTACCTTCTCTATCACCACGATTTTTTCTAGAGGTCCTAGCTGGCGGCAAAGCCCTGCTGGAGGACTGAGTGTGAGTGGGCTGGCTGTTCCAACCACTTGTTACGGGGGCCTGACGTAAGGCCTGACGTAAGGCTGGAATCTGGAATAGCAACTGCATTTTAGGGTCACATCTTTCAAATCACCAAGAAGTTAGCGCACAGTGTAAGGCGTGTATTTGAAATGCAGGCCTTGCGTGTGCATGGAAAAAGCCCTAGAGAGAGAAATATTGGAAACAGCAGAGAGCTCTCGAACAAGCCAGTGCAAGCTCTTAGGCTTTTATTCCTCAAGCTCTTTTTTTTCTGCCCCTGATATGTTTAAACCGCTAAATTCCTTTATGCTTCTCAAAAAAAAAAAAAGCTTTATTCAAATTATTTTAATTATTTAGCATCAAACAGAAAATAAATGTAGGTGTAACTTTTTGCTATTTAATGTGAGGTATAATATGAGGGCTGTAGGTAGGCAACTGC
This sequence comes from Burhinus oedicnemus, assembly GCA_008921705.1. Lineage (NCBI taxonomy): Eukaryota > Metazoa > Chordata > Aves > Charadriiformes > Burhinidae > Burhinus > Burhinus oedicnemus. The sequence continues at coordinate 350,763 of VFFE01007612.1, forward strand.
CATCCATCAGCTTGGCAAGGTCCATCCTTTGAAAGGTGGCTCCAGGTATGGCAGCTGCCCTGGAAGTTTATTATCATCTTGGCGAAAATGAGACTGTAAGACTTGTCATAATAAATAAAGTGTCTTTTCTTCAAAAAAGAAAAAGGAATTGTGCCCTGAAAGAGTATTTCATACCAAATGGGCTGTTGCAGGACCACGCGATTTGAGCTAGATCCGCTGGTCAAGTGCAACAGAAAGCAGGGGTGAAGCCTGTTTGTGCTAGCGCTGATCAGAGTCACAGAATGGTAGGGGTTCTTCAGAGATCATCTAGTCCAACCCCTCTGCCAAAGCAGGGTCAGCTAGAGCAGCTTGCACAGGACAGCATCCAGGCGGGTTTTGAATGTCTCCAGAGAAGGAGACTCCACCACCTCTCTGGGCAGCCTGTTCCAGTGCTCTGCCACCCTCAAAGTAAAGAAGTTTCGCCTCACGTTGAGGTGGAATTTCCTGTGTTCCACTTTGTGCCTGTTGGCCCTTGTCCTGTTGCTGGGCAGCACTGAAAAGAGTCTGGCCCCGTCCTCTAGACACCCACCCTTTAGATAGTTATGAGCATTGATGAGGTCCCCTCTCAGTCATCTCTTCTCCAGGCTAAACAGAGCCAGGTCTCTCAGCCTTTCCTGATAATGGAGGTGTTCCATTCCCTTGATGATCTTCGTAGCCCTCCACTGGACTGTGTCCAGTAGTTCCTTGTCTTTCTTGAACTGGGAAGCCCAGAACTGGACACCGTACTCCAGATGCCTGAAAAGTGCTGGTATTTCTGTCTGACTCCCTTAGAAGGACTGACAGGGTGCAATGTGACCTATCGGCCTGTTTGAACTGCTGATGAGATCAGATAGTTGGGAGTGAGGTCACAGCCTGGCCATGCAGAAGGGCCAGTGTGGTCCCTGCAGCCTTCACCTCCCTTCTTGGAAACAGGATGGTTGGGAGGTGTCAGTCAACAAAGACACACGTTTCTGTATGAAATGAGCTTTTCCCTTAAAAGTTTGGAAACTTATTTATAGGAGGAATTAAATGTAGGAATAAAAATAGGACATTTGTGTCATACTGCTGGAGTATTATCAATAATGGGACTTGTGAGCAGTTGCGTTTCTTTAGAGGAGTGTGTGATACTCTCTAATTGAAATATTAATAGCAGATAATGATACTGTGGAATGATGGCCTCTTACATGGAGACGTACTTCGAGAGCTTTTAATCTGTGTAGTAACTCTGCATATTAAAAATCTTTGACAATTTTGATGAAGAGCAATTATAGAGCATGCACAGTAGCTGCTCTTTTAAGTTAACTAATTCTATGAGTCCTGTGAATCTGCATTAGATTAATGGCCTATAAAATTTCATTCAAAAATAAGTTTTTCACTGAGGAATAAAAACATCTGTTTTTTTAAAAAAATCTTTCAAAACAATTAGCTGTCTCTGTTGCAAAGCAGCTACCTTCCTTGTGAAAAAGATGAAAATTGAAAGAAAATGTGGAAGTATGAGATCACTTCAACATGTGTTAAGAAAGAGGATTTTGAAAAGAAATCAGTCTTTTACTAGAAAAGGACTATCATGAGTGAATTAGGAAATTACATATAGTACAGTCGAGACCTTTCTGTACTCGGACTTTCATACTCCATTTGAAACCCCTGACCTGCTCCTGTTATCAAAGAAGAGAAAAATGAATAAAATTCCATCTTTGGAAAACAAATGTTGTAGCTGTCTGGAAGACAAAACATGTGCATGCCCTTTGTACTTTCTCATTCCAAGTTAGAATTGATTTTTAAGCAGTTTTGCTTACAGAAAACAGCTCTGTCCAGAGGCTCAGGGGGCTTCAGTAAAACTCCCATCTAAATAAAAACTCTCTTAAAAAAAAACCCAAAAAAACCAAAACAAACCACACACAGCTATCTTCCATCATGAATTTGTGCTTCTGGAGGCTGGGTGGTGGCCCTGGGAGGTGGCATGTGGCAGCAGAGGGTTGAGCAGCTCAGAGCCCTGGCAGCTGGAGCATCAAGCTCAGGCATCGCCCCCACACGGGGCAGCTCCCTTTGGGGCTGGGCAGCCCCATGAGCGTCTGCCTCCATTGACACACTCTTGTCCCAGGCAAGCAAGGTGAGCCGTGCCCTCCTTGGAGCCACTGCTTTGGTTGCGTGCACCGAGGGGCAAATGGGCACCCATATGAGTGATGATCTGCGGACAGCTTTTGCCACTGTCCAGACTCTTCACCAGGCGCCGGCTAGCCGAAGACATGAATGTATTACTCAGCGGCTGGTTTGAAGGATGTGGAAGTAGGGCAGAGTGGGAGAGGAAGGGATGTTGAGGCTATTTTCCATCTTTTTTATTAAGCCAGTAGTACCAGAGGGTTATCTCACATTAATGTCGATGCTGTAATGGCTTCTGATCATTAGTCACTTCTGAAGATTTTAATAATATGGAAATGTGCTTTTTAACATTTTGTATTTTAATTAACTGCAGGTATCTCAGGGTAGCTTGAAGTACCGATTGGTTTATGTGCTACGCTTCCTGTTAACTAGATTTTCCCCAATAATCTAATCACCTTGTACCTCTCTTCCTGATTCTAATTATTAGAACTTTGTATATGATAACAAGCACTTCAGTTCACAAGTGATTGCACAGTTTTCTGAAGTGAAATACTCCAGAAACTTTCAATTACCTTTTAAGTTCTGTATACCAGCTCGTGACTTCTGCTTCCTTATTTACGTTTGATGGAAGTACTGTCACACCGAAGCCATGGGAAGCAAAGGGGACTGTTTAAGTGGCAGCAGAGGGTTGTATCAGCTGCAAGAGGCAGATCTGAATGTGACCTTCAGCTGGGTGCTCTTAAGCTTGATTGGGATATGGAAATTACATTCTCTGTCTCTGGGAAGAGAGGCGATGCAGTTCAAACAACTCTTAATGATCTCGCCAGCTTTTTTTTTTCTCCCCTCCCCCCTCTGCCCCCAGTATCTAATATAGTAAAGGAATATTTAAAGAATCGACTTTTCCGATGTATTGGTTGCCCAGCTTTATCTCTCCATCTGCGCTCTGAGCAAGAAGGGATGGAATGATTAATTCAATCTTTTAATAGCGTGCGGTCAGAATAAGAAGTGTTGGAATTCACAAGCAGTAAAAGTAGAAGCTGTAAAGAAGATACTGGGGGTTGTGATACAATATCCTGTACTGTCTAGGAATATGATAATACTGTCAATACTATCTTGAAAATTAAAAGTAAAATATTTGGTCTTCTGAAAAGTATAGACTATAGTGCAAAGTATAAATTGTTTTCTGGTGGCTTTTTAATTCCTGTGGTGAGATGCTAAAAAGCAGGTAGCAATATTTCACTTTTGGTTTGGATTTCCAGTTCAACCATAAGTAAGTAGATCAATCTTTCCAGTTTGGCAATAAGTAAGGAGATCACTCTTTGCTTCAGTTTCTGCATATGAAAGTGCTGATGAATATCTGAGGTGCAGCATTTTCTGAGTTTTGAATACTGTAAATTTTCTCCAGACTTGAAGGCTTATGACAGAACCTTTCTTCCATACAAGGTGTGGGGGCTTGCCTGCTTGGGTTGATTACTACATTATTTGGGATTAAATCAAGAGTGGCAGCTGTTTGGTTTTTGGTTTTGGTTGGGGGTTTTTTTGTTGTTGTTTTTTTCCTGAGGTCTCTTTGTTGTGAAACAACCAGCCCAGCATTGACAGTCTTCTGAAATGAGGTTTCTGCATTGCAGCCAGCTGTGACGTTTACTTAGGTCATAATGGAGTAACAGACACATCACTCTTTGCTGATGCTTTTTTTCTTTAGCGTTTTAAACTCACTGTCATCACTCTGTTTTTTAGGTCAAAACTATAACCTAAATGCTAATTTTTTTCAGTTAGACAGGAAATTTTAAAACCTTAAGAATTCTGTGCCAGATTTCATGCAGATAACTGTTTGTCAAGTTTTTTGAGATAGCTGGAACGTGGTCTTTTCCGAGAGAAGACAATTTCTGACATTACTTACATTTCACTTGATTTTCTTTTTATGGCTTCTTACAAATTGATCACTGGATTTCCGAGCATGGGATGGAGAAATATTACATTTATTGGGGACTTTTGTGGGAGGGAGAAGTGTCTTTAAATGGCAGATGTTTGGTGAAACTGGAGCTTTCTGCTGTTAGATTGGGAGTTACACTGGGAAGACTTTTTTATGCTCGGGGTATGACTGAGAGCAAGGAATTGAAATGGTTTCTTACACCCCGAGGGATGTAAACCATTCTGAGGTGGAGCTGCATCTACCTGTTAGCTGTTTGTAAAAGCTTGGAGCCTGGACAATCTTTGGTTCCTCATACAGAATGAAAAAAAATTTCTAATGTCTCTAACGTTTTCAGGATGGGAAAATTCATTCTGCAGGTACTAGACTATGCAGAGCTATTTCCATTACCCCTATTTAAATCTCCTGGGATGAGTTCCTCTTTTTCATCTCTTATTTCACAACAGGAAAAAAATATAATTACAAGATGACATGACTTGAAGAGCATTGGGAAGTTTTACATAAAATGACATTGCCTGAGGTATTGCACAGTTACATTCGCCCAGAGGGAGGGAGTATGGGAGTAAGTATCAGTAAATCTGTTCAAAAGATAACCAGATGCTTTTTCTTGATTTAAAGATACACCTGTATATAACTTCCCTATCTTTAGTGGGACTGGAGTGAAAGAAAGCCAAAGACTAAGATTTAATAGGTAAATATATAAAAGGAATGAAAGATAAGCAGGGCAGAGAATACGTGGCAAATGGAAATATGTCCTTTTCTATTCTTGTGATAGTATTTTCCCATGTAAGAAATGATAGGGGTAAATGGATCCTTTAAATATATGCATATGTAAGGAATGGTTACTTTCTTCTTGGAGCTAGTGTTGAGTTTCTCCTGCTGGTATTTTTAATAAATCCAGTAATCTTTCACATGCAGGCTGTGGCTGTCCAGTGTACTGCCAGGCATTCTTGGGATTTCTTCACATTATTACAGCAATCGTCTTGCCCTTATTTCACAAAACCCCGTGTTAGGTTTTTGTGAAGTGCCTTTTATGAGCGAAGCCAGGGCTGCTCACATATCGATCACCTTGGCTGAGCTGTATTCGTGCTGTGCCCTTAGGCTACCACTCCTGTCAGAGCACGGTGGTGTCCCACACACCTCTTCCGTCTGGCTGTACAGCAGCAAAGCCCTCTCTTCTTGTCCAAGTGATGGTGGCGTTTCATGGCCTCATCTGAGTGCCTAGTTGGCGTCTGTCCCCAAGACAAAATGTTTGCATAGTGGAGCGAAATATGCCATGTGTGGTGTAATGCCAGTGGGTAGTCCTGTGCCAAATACTCTTGCACAAGGTTGTCAATATGTAGTATCAGCCTTTATCTGAAATACCCTTGTTACTTGAGACTAGTGTTTCTCCAGCAAAAAACTGGCTCAAGCCAGGAATAGCAAGGATGTTTAAGATAAGGACTAGCATGTGATGGCAGAAGTTGCTTGATGCCTACCTGGAATTTGCAGAGTCGTAATTTCAGTAATATAATTTATACTTGTAGATCTAAGGCAACTTTTCCATCTCTTACTTCTTTCTCTCTCTCTCCCTCCCTCCATCCCCTCCCAGGGATCGAGTGCTCTCCACATTCGGTTGGGAACTTTACTCCCAGAGCAGACTGAGGGCAAACCTGGGTTCCTGATGAATGAATTTTTAGCAGATTTTCATAGTGCACTGTGGTATTTCCCAACTGTCTGATTTGTATAATGGTGTGTTCAATCTATCTATTTGGCATTCATAAAAATTAGATTCAAATCTCTTATCTTTAGATGAGTTTTGGCTAAAGGAACAAAGTACGTGAGAATGGCAAGCATGGCCAGAAGTGAGATTTAGGACTCGGGAACTGCACTCTCCCTTCTGCTTTGGCTTTCTTTTACCTTAAGGCAGCTCCATATTTGTTGGGATCAAATTTCCTAACATCTCTCTGTCAAAATCAGCCTGAACTTGTATTGTAAAAAGATCAGACATATGCTTCCTCAAGCTGTTTTTCAATGCAGCCTTGTCTCCCATTGTCTTAGAGAAACTCAATTCAGAAATGGCAAGAAAACTTCCCAGATTAACCATCCTCTTTAGTTTTCTCCATTCCCAGCCTCTTCCTTCTCTGGGAGGCAACATTCAGCTTTTTTTCATGTGATCAGTAAGCCTGATGCAGAAGGTCTGTGTAGGGTTTATTGGAGGAAAATGTTCTTCACAGTCAGAACAAAGACAGCTTAAATCAGTTCAGAAAATTACCATCTATATTTTTGAAAACTGCAATTATCTTTTTCTCTGTTCAGCCCTTCTGACAAGTCTAGCAGCATCACAAAGTCCAGGATCAATCTTACTGAGGATCCTATTTGACAAATAAACCAAAAGCACTCAGGCTGTTGTTGCAAGATGCATGAAAATGCAGCTTCCCTTGGCTCTCGTAACTGGGCAAGGCTTCTTCACTTGCAAACACTCCAGTGACATGCTCTAGAAAACCGGGCACTGAAAATACATGTGCAAGTGCAGAGGAAATATTTTTCGGATGACTTTGGCAATAGCCGTAGCTTACCTTTCTACCAGTCTGTTGTTACAGTGCCTTGACTTACACCATCTTCCCTGCATGAAACCACAGTTGATTTGCATCCATAAGTAGCCATAGGCCAAGTGCTCTGTGCTGGTCTCCTGCCTTGACCTTTTTTTGCCTTGAGGACAATACCACCACAAGGAGATTTATGATTAGTGTATTAAATTGCTTAGAGATGCATCTCTTCCAGCTAAATACTTGGAAGTAAAGGGAAAAGAGAAGAGAGGGGAAAGGGTGTTGAAGCACTCAAAAATTACCTCTTCTTGACAAAAAAGCTTTCTTTTTCCTGTGTCTTTGAGAGTCTAATACTCACTTCTCCTTCCCCTTCCACACCCTGCCTTCCACACACATTTCTCCCTTTATCTACATTTATCCTGTCTTTCCAAGAATCACTAGAAGAAATGCAGATAGGTGTGTCATGCAAATGAAATTTTTAGTGCAGCTTTCCACCCCCCTTCCCATTGTTGCTCGAGAGATCTCTTATCATAGGACTTGGATTTTTGAGTGCCAAAATCTGTTGCTCTAAAAAGCTGCCTTATTTAGGATATAATTATTTTTCTTTAGCAAAAAAAAAAAATGTTTCTTTAAATCCTGTAATGCTGGTGTCATAACTCTCTTCTTTCTATTGCGCCAGTTGATCTTGCATCTTTTTTTAATATGTGGATTTCTTTTACTATAGTTAGGTCTAGCTATGGATGCTGGTGCTCCAATCTTGTGGTACTCAACTCTAATAATACTTGTTGCTATCTAATACCTCCCGAGGCTCCCTAATGTGTTCATGAGATGAAAAATAAGAGGGAGGAGGAGCTATTCTGCTTATTAATCCTTTGTAGTACAGCTTTCCCATGTGTTAATTGAGATATCTGGGGATGAGTCCTAGAGTTGATTTTGGGAACTTCTATCTCTGGCTTGTCAACTTGCCTGCAAATGTTATCACTTTGTCCCTATGAGCAAGCTGGCATGCTTGTCAAAAAGCTAAACAAATGCTATAACCTTACAGCAGGATTAAATTTGGGGGTATTTTTTTTTTATTGTTTTCATTGGCAATTAAAAAACCATTTCATTAGTCTGGCTCAGCAGATGTTTGCTGCTAATTCTGAAGAGATATCGCTTGTTCCCTTGTTGATGAGGTTGGGAAGGGATGAGGATACACATTAGCTCCTTAGCTGGGTGAGCATGCTGCTTTTCTAGTTAGTGTAGCTGCTGACTCTCCTGCTTTTGTGTCATCTACTGCCTTGCTACACTTCGGCCATTTGTCCGGGCTTGCTGGATATCTGGTGCCTTGGCTTGAGTTATAGCACTGGTTGGGTTCCCAGGCGTCCAAGCAACCCAGGCAAATTGTTGCCACTGGTCCTGTGGCTGCCCATGCTGTGCGTGTGCGGGAGCTCTGCCCAGTTGTGGAAATGTCCACTTCACAGGGCACGGGCTGCATGTGTGTTCCCACGTAGGATACCCCAGCCTGAAATACAGGGCATGGAGCTTTTATGGATTTCCAGCAATGGTAAGTGTGAGTTATTGTTTGTTGGTTCATTGGCACACAGCGCTTTAGGACTCGTGTGTGCCTTGTGCAATGGTTAAACAAGAAACTTGGGTCTTATGAATGCCAGGAGTTTTGCTGTGGTTTTGTGAGCGGTTGTTAACAATCCATTTTCCCTATCAGTGGCTGTGTGGGAGGGATCTTAAATTAGGTCTTCCCCTGGTTGCTGAAATTCTTACAGCCATCTGGCTGCTGCTGTTCCATTAATAGCACCTTAAGATACTATGCGTTTGTAAGGTAAGGGACAAATTTCCATGGTTTGGTTTCTCCTGCTGTTCTGGTTCTTCAACACTTTTCTCTTCCCATGAGTAACTCCAGGGCCAGCCTGTCTCTGGTACCTCCGTCTCCTCGTGATTCCCGACTTTCACTTCTTCTACAGAAGTAAAGTAAGACAACAGCTAGGAGGCTTGTCACCTAGCTGGTGCAAAGTTCCAGTTGTGCTTGGAAACAGATGCTCTCCCTGGGCAAATAAATCACCCTTACACAATGCATCCATCGATTTGAGATATATTGGACCTGTTGGTCATGTGCCAGTGGATGTGCATGTATGCATGACAGTTGTTCTTGAGCAGGAGTGATGGCTTGCAACTGCTGAAACCAGCAGGATACCTTTTCACTGAAGGACTAGTCAGGCTGGTTGCCACCTACCTGGTTTCCAGCCTTAAAAGCCTTCAATCTAGATTGCATATTGATGTTCCTTAGGAAAGTGATAGGAAGCAGCAGAGGCAGGGAAGATCTGGGTGTGCAAATTTGGGAAGACCATTTGCATTTGAAAGATCATCTGCACAGGCTTAGGGACAGGCTTAGGACCTGCAACTTTTCTGCTGGTGAAAGCTGGTGTCATACAAGAAAAAAAAAAAAAAAGTTTGTCTGGTTTATTCCTCAGGACTTGAGTACCTGAAATTGTCCTCTGTTAGGATAGTCCTGGAATGACTTTTTGTGTTTGGACCCCGTTTACTCGGTTTCTGCCAAGACAGAAGTTTACGGAGATGTTACTGTAAGGCTCACGCAAAGGGCTAGTGCTGAAAGATGTGTGGATTCCCCAGTGGTCTACTGATTGCCTCTAAGAGTAGCAAATTAGTTATTTTTCTACATCTGCTTTGAAAGGGACCTTAATGGCTGTTATCTCAGCCTTGCCACAGTGTAAATCACAGAAAAAGTGTCGGAGTATTTTGGGATAGGAAAAACTGCTCAATAATTCAGTGGTAGACTGAGCTATATGAATTCTTTAGACAACTAGAAAAACTCGATTGTGCCTTGTCCTATCGTGTCAGATGACGACTGACAGTTACAGCTTGCCCTTTTTTTCTCGGTGTTGTTATACAGGAACAGCTCCAAACTTGGCACTTGTCATTCTGTCATCAAACTAAATAATCATTGTGGCTTCTTTTCTTTTTTTCCTTTTATTTTTTCCATCTATGGTTCTGCCAGTTACCTTCAGGCATAATATTTGCATGTAGATTATTCAGTTATAGGAGGGAGGAATAAAATAACTGTTAGGATTTGTCTGCGGGGGTCTCTTCAGCACAAATGCCATCGAAGTCCCTATGCCGAGGGCCTGGTTCAGGAGGTGCAGGCAGGTCCCAGCACGACGCCTCTTGGATGGCCCCTCTGACCAACTCTTGGGATGCCTTCAGCAGTGCTCGTCTTTCTTGCCTGATAAGGACTGGAGACTGATCAAGACAATCTAAATTCTGCCTTTGGCCTTCAATGTCTTAAAAAGAGTATTTAATGAAGAGATTAATATAAAGATATTCTGTTTTAATGTCCACATGACTCATAATGTTCCACAATGCTGATGTTGGATTAATAGAGTAGGAGATGGAACTTTGTAAAAATTTGATGCAATTTGCTTTTAATACTTTTTTCTTCTTTCTTTTATTTTTTTTTTTTTTGCCTTAAACAGGCTGTGTGGTAAAGATTGCAGAATACCAAAGCAAGTAACTCTTAAAGGGAGCTCTTCTTCTGAGGTTTGCATTGTTGGTGTTCACATAGTACATTTCTGCAAAAAAGAAAATTTAATGCCTCTGTTTTGATTTGGCTACTTCAATTACCCCCATTCCTACTCCAGAGTTGAGATTTTGCCGGCAGGAACTGGTCATTGATACAGAAGCGGTCATTGATATGGGTCCGCACTCTGTTTTATTTCTCCATGGTCTTGGCAGTTGCAGAGACATCTTGACAGCCCTCTTAAAGAGTCTCTTGGAAATTAGTATTTTTAAAAATTACAGAATTGCCTTAAGTTCTTTGTAGTATCGACTATGTGTGAGGATGTCTCTATATGTGGAAATTATTTCAGATTAAGGAGAAGTATATTTAAAAGGACAATAACTATTTTAAAATAGCTTCATATTTGGACATATTTATCACAGAATAATTTTCTGCTTTAGCTTAATCCACTTGCAAAGTAGACAGGCTTATTTCTTCCACATATGTTGGGATGCAGGCAGAACCTGCAGCCTGGGAGAAGCCTCTCTCCGATTTTGGCGTGATAAAGCAGCACTTAAAGACTGCAGGCTGGTTTCTTCAAACACAAAGGGAAATTAACAGCTAGTGCTTGGTCAGGGGATTTCATTAGCACCAGGGCTGTATGGTTCTCCTGTCCCACGGTGAGATCACTGGCATTACGCCTCTGCAATTGAGATCAGTATCTACATACTTACCAGGAGCAGAGGCAGAGAGAGAGCTGGGATGTTTTAAATGAGGTGCAAGAAGCGCCAGAGGGAACCTCCCCTGCACGGCAAACCCGGTGGGTCCCCACTGCCTTCTGCCTGGGGGTCTCCCAGCCTCCGGCCACGCTCGGCTCAGCCTCTCGCACAAAATAAACCAGTATCTGCTGGAAAACCAGGCTGAGCCCAGGTCTGCTTTGAAAGTTTGATGTTGGGTTTCATGATGGAAGAGGTGTTTTCACACTGAAAAGGTGGGTGTTTAGCAAACTCTATCCGACAGTGGAGTTCTAGTGGGAGCAGGGCAACAATATTGCTGTTCACTCCTGCTGCCACTGGCTTACACACACAGCCTGGATTTGATCTTGACCACTTTTATTGATGTAAGAACTGGCAGTGTCTCGTTTTCATGGAGATTCATTTTACATTAAGGTATCTGTCTTGATGAAAACAGTATACCTTTTCTGCAGATTAAAATTAATTTAAGTTTAATAAAAATCAAAGAATTAACTGAGGGGGTTATTTTGTTGGGTTTTTTTGGTTTTGTTCCCTTCCCCGCCCCCCCCAAAGATGTGCTTTAGTTTATCTCTTTTTGTTTCCCATTTTGGCTGAAGTGAGCTGATGTACTGAGATGTGACATGCAGTGTTGTGTCTATTCAAAACCATGCTCTGTGGAAGCTGTATACTGTACCTGTTGTAAATAAACCAGATACTGCCCATTTATCCATGTGTCTGCAGCCCTCATTTCTCCCCCCTGGTTGCTTTCTTAGGTCCTTGGAGCTAGCTGCTACAAACAGGCCTGTTTTAAAGTTCTCTGTAATTTAGGATCTCACTGAATGCATCTCTGCAGTGCAGTCTGTCCATCTGTCATGCTCTTCATTGCAGGTTGGTAATGCACCTGACTTGAGTTACTGTTGGGACCAAAAATGGTCCTTGTCTTTGCAGCCCTCATGGACAGGATAGGACAGGACCTTTTCTTTCACTGTCTTCTGCTAAGCAGCATTTCATCACCGTGATACCTGCTCTTCTGACTTCCCATTTTTCCTTCATGTTATTGCCCCTTCCCCGTCCCGACTTCTTTTTCGCCTTTTCTTTCATTCATTTTCTTCTAAGTGAATTAATTTTGCACTAAAATGTCACTTCTTATTCAATAGGTAGATCTAGTGGTGCAGTAATGGAAACGAGTGACAGCACCTGTATGCAACATGTGAAATCCGAATGTCAGGTTGACAATGTGATGAGAGAGGAGGAAGGAAGAGAGGCATGGGGAGGCAGAAGAGGAGGGGAAGGTACTCAGGCCCAAAGGAAAGCAATTTCTCTTGAGGGAATTCCTTTTGTTGGTGTTGGGCTATCTTTTTTCAGCTATAGTGAAATAAGCAGAAATTGAAATTACTTAATTTTCCTTTTTCTCTGCATTCTATAGTGAAATAAGCAGAAATTGAAATTACTTAATTTTCCTTTTTCTCCGTGTTCTATACCCAAATGCACAAGTGAAATGGGATGAAAGATAAACAGGGAGAGAGAGGTCTGGGGAGAAAGCAAGCCTCACATTCGTGCAACTCGCTCTATCACGTCAGCAGGATTTTCAATGTAGTTTATGGTTTAACTAAACTTTGAGAGAAAATTACTTAGTGGACTTCAGCTCACGTTTTTGCCTTCTAGATGGTGTTTTCTTTACAAGTACATATGCAGTCACTACATGAAAAATTCACACATGTAGCTGTCACGGCCAGAAATGGCCTTTCCTGCTTTTACACCAAGGCAATGCCAGTGCTCCCTGTATGGAATTAAAGCTGTTCAGCCTCTCAAGAGAGGCCTCAGAATGGCTCTTGCAGTGTGGACTCGACTGAATGAAGGGGTATTTGCTTTGCAAGAGTTCATTTTTCAGAGCCTTGCAAAAAGCTCTTTGTTTCAGATTTGTCTGCCATCTTGCAAAGAGCATTGCTCTATTCCTGGTTAAGAGACCTGTCTCCTCTCAGCACGCCTTTGGTATAAGGCAATGTGTTCGTGTTTTCATGTGGTCTAAAATGTTGAACAGTGGACAGATACGGGCCCCCTTTTTTATGGACGCAAATCATTCAGGCAGTGATTTTTCACTCCATGGCTGAAAGGACTTCAGATTATATGTCCTTGCCAAATTTCAAGCGTATCCGGTCATGCTGGGGCACAAGGGCTGCTCACATAGAGGTGACAACGACTTGTTTCACACTAAGAACATTTATTTTTCTTCCTCTTTAAAATCTTTATTTCCTGCCTGCATTTTCAAAAACTGCAAAAACATTTTTTTTTTCTTTTTTTTTTTCTGCTTCACTGACAGAGAACAGAGCAGGAAAACATAATCTAAAAAGGCCAAGTCTGGTAAAGTAATAAACTATTTAAAGATACTACCCAGAGTGGACAATTACCCAAGTATTTAGTGTCAGGTCTAGCTTTAATTTCTAGGCTTAACTATTGAAAAAATTGTGAGCATTTTACTTTGACTTTGTTCTGAGAAATATTTTTGGTGGAAACTGCAGGACTGCTTGTAACTGAACTGAAGCCCTTTAGCAAAGCTCTCAGCAAAGTTTTATTTGGCTCGAATTATATATTTTAGGACACCTACATGCATGGATATCACTGTAATAGGAATTAACTTTCAAATACTTGCAAACAATTCTCACTCTGCGTGGATGGGAAGAATCACATTACCTGAAGAGAACAGAAATTCATGTTGAATTGTGCTGGAAAGATCTGTGTTTCAGAAAAGGTGAAATCTGGGTCCTTTTTGAAGTTGCTGTGAAGAAAGCAGCTTGTATCAGCACTAGTTCTGTGTTTCATAATCATATAAAATATGAGCTTGTGTAGTACAACAAAGCAATCCCCTAAAAACCTAGAAATCAAAATAGAAAGTCCTTTGATAGATGAAAGTCGGCATCTTTTTAACATTTGTTATCTGTAACATTGCCTACGGACGCTGCACGGTGGCAAAATGAAATATGCAACGCCGTTTGCCCTGTACAAATACCTAGCAGCTTCTTCTAAAAACCAAACAGCAATTCACCTCGGTCGCCTGAAGACCACCCGGTGCTTCACATAAAAGATTCGCCACTTCATCCAAAAAATCGTATTTGATATTTGTCATAATTCACGCCTCTCCCAAGCAGTTCACTTAAAAGGCCTTTGCTCTCCTTTGGCGGGAGGCTGCCCTCCATCTTGGAGGGGTGCATTGGGCAGCCCCGCAGCTGGCATGAGGGCTTGCAGGCGGGATGGTGGTCACTGCTGGGGCCATCCCAGCCACTTTTCGGCTCACTGCGTGGTGGAAGGGGCTGCCGCCGTAGGTCTCGGCAGCCCCTAGCAGAGGGGGTGCGGGGAGCGTGCCCTTCCTGCTGGGCCCTGTGTTTCCCTGGGTTAAGGAGCACTGGTTGGGGCGGAGGCGGTGCAGGTCCGGCTGCAGGCATCAGGGATGCCGGCTTCTGTGGGAGAGGGCTGAGGTGGGTGGGAAAAACGTGTGGGGTATTTTTTATGCAAAAAGTTGCCCCCTCCTTCCTTTGAGGGCCAGGACCCTGTGATTTTCAACAGGGAGGGCGCTCACTTACACACATAAGTGAGGTCGGCCGGCTCCTGCCCTGTAGCTTTGACGGGGCTGTTTGCCGTTTCCCCCGTGTTACTGGTAGAGGCCTGCCCTTCGCCATGCGAGAAGTTTGCAGGATATCATGCTGCCGATGGAATTTTTTTCCCCCTGTTCGCATGGAGTAAACCACCCCTGAGCTGACTTGTAACAGCCGTCACCTTGCTCTGACACAAACCAAAGGTGAAAATTTTAAAGGGCAGATTACTACAGGATTACAAAATGCGTGCAAATAGAAAAGAGAAACTTTCCGAACTGGGTGTTTGCCTTTTGTGTCATCAACTTCAGTCTAGTGCAGTAAGCAATGGCAGATGCTCTGTAGTTTTTATTTCCATACAGAGTTTGCTTTTGAGATTGTTTACTGGCCCGGCTTGAGTGGTCTGTCAAGTGTACACCTCTTTAAAATACATCTTAACTTCTTAATCGTGTTACTATTGGGAACTAACCTTGCGTTATTTCTTTTTCTCCATATAGTTTTCCCTACACAAAATGGAAAGGTTGCTATAGTGACTGGAGGTGCTAAAGGAATTGGTTACCAAACTGTGAAGCATTTGGCAAGACTTGGCATGCACGTTATAATAGGTAAAGTCATTATTTTCATAATATATTTTTTGTTTCAGGAAGTAATTTTTCTCTTTTTAAGGAGTATTTTCTTTCCAGTACAAGTAAATATATGGCAGGGGAAGGAAGGAGAGGGAAGGAGCCAGGGTTTTGGTAGCATTTAGCATAAATGAAGATTTGGTTTGTGTTTGGTTTTGCAAGATTTTAAAGAAAAGTAGATGGGATTTTTTTTATGCATAACTTGGAAGACTTGGAATACCTTACATAAGAAGTAAACAATAAGGTAATGAAAAAGACTTAAAGATATAGGTATCACAAAAATATTTTATTATCTATTTACTGAGGATGGGTTATGCTTCAACTTTAGTGTGCACAGGTTCGCTAAGAGGAAAACTAATTCCTTGAATGAATATTCCAGTGTGTAGTGGGGGATGATCCATGTTAGAAGGGCAGAGGAAGCCCTTATAATTTCAGCCATGTAAAAATTGCACATTTACTTCTTAGTTTGTCACTGCACGTGGCCTTTGTAGGCAAGACAAGAAAATAAATACTCTGACAATTTCATTCGTATCAATCTGAGATGGGCCAGACAACTCACTCTCTGGAGGTACCCATTTCTCTCCACTGATAATAAAGAGTTTATGAGGTGACTATGTTTGATTGAGATGTCTTTTAGACGTCTGAAGTTAGGGCAGGTAAATTTCTGTAGGAACTCCAAAAATGTCCTGAGTACAGAATTTCTTCTCTCTACTACAGACAATATTAGTGAGACTTTTTTCCTCTTTTCTAAAGCTTTCTGTACTACATATATATATATAGTAAAATATCTACTAAATCAGTATGCAACATCATGAATACTTATGTTTTAAATGCTACATTTTGCTCCCTTCATCTTTCTTTCACTAGTTTTTTACCTAAAACAGTGTAACTTTTACACCATAAGGTCACTGAAGGTTGGTGTTTCATAATACACCTAGCAAGCTGGTGATGCCATTTTATTTAGCTTTTATACAGAATGTGCTGTCTAAGGTTTTGTATAAACGTCTTAAAAAAGAAAAAGACCACACCAAACAATAAACAAGAGCATAGTAGCCATGTATTTTTAGTCTAGTGCAGTCAGTAACATTAACGGAGTTGTCCTGGAATTGTACAGGTGTAATGCGGAATACCGCTTACTCATAGATGTTTTAATAGCTGTGTCAAAACCAAGCATCTGCAAAAATGCAAACAGATGCTGTTATATGTAGCTAGATACTAGATGTAGTTAATGTAGCTAGATGTAGCTAATGATGCCAGCGTTAATATTTCACTAAAGAAGTCTCTTTTCATGTTAAAGGTGGACTGCAAAAATGTAGTCAGTGGAAGAACAAAAAAAGGCCAATGTTATTCTCTTTGCATAGAATTATGAAAGCATAGAATATTGCTACTTTTTTGAAACGTATACTATTTAATGTTTAGGTTATTTTGCGTAACAAAATTCAGTGTGACATCTTTGGGAAAGGGAAGGTGATATATAATTACAAAATGTCTAAATAAGCTGATTTTTTTCAACTCAGAAAGACCCTCTCATAAATCTCATTCACTCACACTCACAGCCATACTCTTACAAGCACCAAGATGTGTATGCTCAAGTGGTCTGGTGAGCATCACTTACATGTAGCGTGGGAAAACGTACACCAGTTTCTGAGTCCTTATCCTGTCTCTGTGGTTCATGGACAGATCTTTTATACCCTTTAGGAGTCATCAGCTCTCAGTAATTTTTCCTTGTCTGGAGTATATAGGCTATGTCCATAGCCTATTTTCTGCATGGGCTCACAGGAAAAGTAATGGTATAGGTGATATGCCGCAACCATGATGTTATCCTCCTGGTGTCAGAGTGCGTGGTCATCTGCTGGCAAGTCCTCTGTGCTGTGGCCTTGATATAAACAATACAGGAATGGTGTCCTGGAAAAATGTCCTTTATTTTCAGTAAGAGGCATTCTTTTAACTCTTTGCTCTGTTCTTTCTTCTGGTGCTTACAGACACACGTTTCCATTCACTCTTCATTTGTACCAACCTTAATATTTGCATTACGAAACTCTATGAATCTCTACAAATGTAAATTAATGAAATTAATTATAGGAAGCATTTGATGAGTAAGATTGTCAACTGATTCAGTTCTTTCAGGCAAACTCTGACCTAAACACTGAGCCCAGTGAGTCACAGCCATCTTCTTTGCCTGTGAAATTCTTCAGAGCAAAGAAGCCCTGTCAGTAGAATGGATAGTCTCAGGCTTTGTTCCAGCTGCAAGATTAAAACAGTCTTAAAAACACATTAAGTGCAATGACCTTCCATCCTTGTTGCTAACTGTTGGCCCCAAGTGTCCAGAGTATGCCTAAAATACCTGCTGGCACATTGGCATGCGTTAGCACATTCAGCTTCAGGCCACGCAAGCAAAGATTTAAGCCTCAAATAAGACAGCAAGCGTGCTCAAGCTTTCTACTCTAGAAATGGTTTCACCCTATGTTTATATACAGGCATGAACTTACGTGAAAAAAGTGTGGATGTTAGGTGAATTTGTGCTTGCACGGGAGACTTGTGTAGCTCACGGTCAATCTTGCCCATTCACTGAATGCTTCTTTCCCATTACGGGGACTAAGTAATGGGAATACTTAGCAATAAAGAATGATATCCCTGCAGCGGGCAAATGAGTCAAACCTGAATGTCTGATGTGAAGGTGATTCACCGTTTGTGATGGATGTGATTTTGACTCCATTTGACATTTTAGAGGAGTAAATGTTTGAAGTAACTTACTTTTAAATCCAATCTACCAATGGAATGAGGGAAACAAATAAGTAGAAAGCATGTTACTTTGTGCAACGTGAATAGGCACCGTATGAAACGGGAGTGTGCTCACTCAGAGCATTCTCAGCAAGCAGTTGCACAGTGCTTTTACAGCTTCTTTGTTTCCAGTCCCAGCGGCGATGCACAAGACTCCTTTCTGCCACTGATGGTCTCCCTCTGTGAATCCTGCTCGCCCTGCCCTCAGCCTCTCGCTGGGAAAAAGGTTGGGCTGAATGCTGAAATGATGAAAGTCATTTTCTATGGGTTTGTTTGATAGATTTCACTGAGACTTTTTGCCAGGCTGCGATAGCATTACTCACAGTGAACAGGGCCTTTACTTCAGGAAAATCTCATGGCCAACAGCAGACCCCTGGTAGGGAAAGCTACTGCCAGTGGTGAGTCTTCAGAGTCAAGCCACACCAGGAGCTCCTGCTCCCTCCTATGCAATTTATTACTTGATAAATAAGCTTGCAGTTTCATTTTCAGAGAGAGAAGGTAAATGACACACTGGTTTTGGTGCCTACTGGCCAGTGACTGATATTGAAGATGGTGTTTTGTGTGCACTTACAAATAAATACGCTCTTAACAATATGGACGTTGAAAATCAAGACATCTTGGTTATCAGTCATAAACCCCAGTAGGTTCAGCTCTGGTTCACAGTGTTGGCCACAGTTTTGTGAGTCTGAATTTAGGTGGATTAGAAGCATAAACTCGTCATATTCCTTCCATCCTTCATCACTGGGGTTTAATTTTAAGAGGATTCTGTGAGTGCATGTTAAAGTTTTTGACTTTAAAAAAGAAAGCTTCAGTTTCATTTTTTCTTTTTTTTTTTTCTCAGTATATTAATAAAAGGCTGGAAAAAATGTGTGTTAATATCTAATATAGAAGCTTTGATAATCCTGTCTGATAATGGTGAATGAAAATCAAGAGGTTTCTATCTTGACAATGTTACAGATATGCTGCTTGCTATAAAACACCAGGTTCAGGACAGTGTAATCAATCTTTAGTGTCTGAGTATATCAGTGTCACAATTTTCTAAGACAGGCTCACATTCCAAAGGAAATAGTCTCATTATATTTATAGATATGTATATATATTCAAGTGACTTATTTAAGCCATGCAATAAATGTACTTCTATCACCAGACTCAGCACTTCTGTATGACCCCTGTAGGCCCTGCAGGAAACCAAGCAAGAAATATTTCTGTCATCTCTTTCATTCACATTAGTTTCCAATTTTCAAGCTGGACTCTTTGCACTATAAATCAGACAATTCTTATATTGTATAATACTACAAAGTGACTTTAGAAGGATAATTAAACCCTATCAAGATGGTGCAATTTTTCATATTCAAAGATGATTTGATTTAATTTCAATTACTGAAAATGTATATGGGATACTTTAATAGTCTTTTCTCACTATACATAGATGTACGAGATGCTTGAGTTATAATTTCTTTCCAGAAAAGTATTTATCTTCCTAATTTTAGCCAGGTTTTGTTAGGCCTGAATGAGTTGTAGAGTTAGCCAGTAAGTGTCAAAATGTTACCAGCCTTTTAAAAGTGGGTGATGGTTTCCTTTTCTGGTATGAACACTAAGAAAATGCATGCAGATTGCCTTATAATTGTCATTCAGTTCAGTTTTTAACATACACTGTAATCAGGGTTATGAAAAACTCTACTTACACCGCTGTCTGTTATTTGTATACTATGCCTGTGGACACAGCCACACACGCCTTCCAAATCAGTGAGAATTTTGTCGAACACTTCAGTCCTTAATTTCCATTTGAAGACTGTCACTGTCATAGCTTTAAAAAGACTTTTTCCTTTTCAAAAAATGCATTTGTTTATGTTTATTAATTTTGAACATTTCACCTGTAAAATTTATGGAGGTTTTTGATAATTGGCAGTGGTTTAAGACTACTTATTTATGAACAAACTCATTATGGCATTCCTTGGGACATTTGAAACTATTATTAAAATAGTGACAAACATCTGAAAAGACACTTAGAGAACAATAATTCTCCTTTGGACAGTAATCTCAAGTAGAAATGTAACTCAATCAACTGTGCAGGTGTATTGCATAGTAAAATACTTTGATTAACTGAGCTCAACCATCATGTGGATGAGAGAGATTTCGGTTGATATGGTTTGTTTGGATTTGTAGAAATCTTAAAGCAAAATTCCTTAAGTCTCTTAAGGACACTACACAGCTCAAAGGATAAGTACAAATGTCATTGCATTCATACAATAACATTCCATGTTATGACAGAACATAGACATAAATGTTTATTTTTTTAGTAGAGAGTGTTACCACTGGAGTTCAACAGAGATACGTGTTAGAACCCATGCTTTCAACGTATGATTTTAGAGGAGGAGCAAAAAATGATGTCACAAGTCTTTCAAATTGTATTAGATTATTCAGAGTAATAAAGACCAGGGATGTATGTGAAGAATTTCAGGAAGACCATAAGAAGCTGAGTGTTAAAAGGCATCTGCAGTTCAATGTAGAACAATAGAATGGTGGACATGGGGAAAAAATCTTAACTCCAGAAAAAGAAATAATGGGTTCTGAGTTGATCATCATCACTTTGGAGGGTCTTGGGGCCTCCTAGACCATTTTGTGAAAACTCAGTGCTCAACAGCTTCCAAAAACCAAAATAAATATTAGAAATTGTTAGAAAAGGAACAACCAAAACCAACAGCGTGAATTTGTCACTGTATACATCCCTCGTGTGCCAGCACCTTAAATGCTACATTGAGTTCTGGTCTGCACATTTCAAAATGTGTAGCATAAAGATTGAAATGGTTTAGAGGAAAAAAGCTTATCACAGACATGGAGAAGTATCCTTGTGAGGAACAACCAAATGGGCTTGCAGTCTTCAACCTGAAAATGTGGTCTGTGACAGGCAACCACTGTTTACTCTCTTTTCCAAAAGAAATATGTAAAATGAACAGCTAAAAAGATGCAGTGCCTATGAATAGTATGGAGATTATTACAAACTCAGTATAAATACGGTACCACTCATCAGAAAATAAACTAAAATGGTCTGAAAAAGCCACTGTGATTAAAACCAAAATCTCTCAATACCATCAAAGTATTTCTGAACTAGTATCTTCTGCGTAGGACCTCAAACCATCCTTAGTATAGAAGAAGTGTAAGGTGGGCAAATGTGACTGTTGGGCAGTTTTAGGAAGGACATTGTGCATAGTCCAGTAAGTGTGAATTTTATATTGAAAAAAATGTCAGGCATTGTAAAAAATACAGTTAGATGTGATGATAAATTTTGGAGGAGTTAGTGCAGTTTTTCTTGACATTTATTTAATTTAGTCATTAAGCATTTATTAAATGCTTTGAAGAATTAAACAACCATGTGAAATAATTTAATCTTGATTTTCAAAAGCTTTTTGCAAGGTTCATGCCAAAAGATTTTAAAATGGCTAGCTTGTCTTGAGATAAGAGAAAGATCTCTTGCAGATTAGTAGCTGATGAGGAGACTGAAAACAACATTTAGAAATTATTTGTCAGCTTTGGGATGGAGCAAAGGGACTCCTGATCTCAGAGGCATATGTTCAGTACATTTATAAAAGACAGATACAGAAAAAAGGGTGAACAGTGAGATGATGCATTTTGCACAGATGTGCTTAGAATAGTCAATTTAATTTGACTATTGATAATTAAGGGATTTGAGCATCTAACATACAAGGAGAAGCTGAGAGAGCTGGGACTGTTCAGCCTGGCGAAGAGAAGGCTCAGGGAGACCTTTTCAATGTGTAGAAATGACTGATGGGAACAGGAAAGAAGATGGAGCCAGGGTCTGCTCAGTGGTGCCCAGTGACAGGACAAGAGGCCATAGGCACAAACCAAAAAGCAGGAAATCCCATTTAAGCATAAGAAATCACTTTTTTACATTGAGGATGGCCCAGAGAGATTGTGGGGTCTCCATCCCTGGAGATGCTCAAAATATGACCAGACATGGTCCTAGGCAACCAGCTGTAGCAGGGGGTGGGACTGGATGGTCTCCAGAGGTGCCTTCCAGCCTCAGCCATCCTGTGATCCTGTGAAATCTTAACTACCATGAAGAACAGGGAAGATTCTCACAATATTGAATGACTGGCTTGTGAAGGGATGGATAAATACTGAGTGTCAGTAAATGCAAATACTGCATATGAGGAAAAACCCCACACCTATATATTTACAACAATAGGATCTAAATTAACTACTACCACTCAGAAAAATAATTGTGATTTAGTGTTGAAAGCTCTCTGCAGAACATCTTCAATATTCACTGCCAGTAAAAAAGGCAAAAAAAAATCTTATTACTTAGCAGGAAAGAAGATGAGAACAGGACAGGAAAAATCCCTCTTCCATTGTAGAAATCATTGGTTCATCCTGTTGTGAATACTCAAAAGGAGCCTGGTAAAACTGGAAAAAATGAGAGAGGGATGGTGAGGAGGATGGGATGGCTCTGTGCTAATAAACAAAGGTTCTTCCACTTGCAAACAGATGACTGAGGTGTGAGGTCATGCAATTATGAATGGTATAGAGAAAGTGAATGAGAAGTGGTTATTCTCTGTCTTAGTGTGCACAAAGTAGAGAACATCCAACAACAACAACAAAAAACTGACAAAATCCACCACTGAAGCACAACCTTTTAAATGTAATTAAGTGTGTCACTAAATCACAGAGCTTGTTGTACCAGAACCCTTTGGCAGCCAGGGGCTTGAATGAATTGAAAGTGCAATTAGATGAAGCAGTGGAGGTAGGTTCATTGAGAGGCTAGGTATGACCTTGGAATCAGGAAATCTCTGAAATGACTTGCTACTGGGAGGGTGTATTGGAAAACATAACTCCTAGACTTAGTGCTGACACTTATACTTTTTTCTTAAGCACCTGCTATGGGTTATTGTTGGAAACAGGGCACTTGTCTGGATGTGCCTTTGGTTTGATAACCAGGGTCATTCTTAACTTCGTGTTGGAACAGCTGGGTTGCTGAAGCCCAGGGCAAGAATGATGATTTCTTTTCTTTCTGCAAACTGACATCCTTCTTCTTACTCAGTTTTGCTTCTTTTCTCAAATGAGCACTTCCAATGATATTTTTGCCTTTCATGTCAAAAAGGCATGTATTTAATTGTGACTGCTGTATGATGAACTGAATGACAAAGGACATGTGGTACCTCTAGACATAAGGAAGCTTTGTATCACTTTCTCAGTGTTATTTTATGCCAGGTCACATCCTTATACCTGGCTTTATTGAATAATAAATTCATGACATTGAAGTTTTATGGGCGAGACCCCAGATCTATATTCCTTTGTCCTAAACAAGGTTTATTTTTTTTTTTGTTGAAGACATTATCACTTTCTTTAAAAAACACTCGTATTGAGTTCAAATTTCTCATCCACAGAGCTTTTTAGGGGCACTCATTTCTCTCCATTAGGCCTATGCTATTTCTTGTGCAGTGTCATGCACGCTCACAAAAACATAATCCTCATAATGCCAGCAGATAGAATCATCATAGAATCATCATAGAATGATTTGGGTTGGAAGGGACCTTAAAGATCATCTAGTTCCAACCCCCTGCCGTGGGCAGGGACACCTCCCACTAGATCAGGAAGCCCCATCCAACCTGGCCTTGAACACTTCCAGGTTGGGGCATCCACAGCTTCCCTGTGCAACTTCTTCCAGTGCCTCACCACCCTCACAGTAAAGAATTTCTTCCTAATACCTAATATAAATCCACCCTCTTCTGGTTCAAAACTGTTACCCCTTGTCCTACCACTACGCTCCCTGAAAAAGAGTCCCTCCCCATCTTTCCTGTAGGCCCCCTTTAAGTATTGGAAGGCTGCTATGAGGTCTCCCCAGAGCCTTCTCTTCTCCAGACTGAACAGCCCCAACTCTCTCAGACTGTCCTCATAGGAGAGGCGCTCCAGCCCTCTGATCATCTTTGTGGCCCTCCCCTGGACTCACTCCAACAGGTCCATGTCCTTCTTATGCTGGGGGCCCCAGAGCTGGATGCAGTACTCCAGGTGGGGTCTCACAAGAGGGGAGTCAAGGATCAGAATCACCTTCCTCGACCTGCTGGCCGTGCTTATTTTGATGCAGCCCAGGATACGGCTGGCGGACTTTGTTTTTCTCTTGAGGCTTTGGGTGCTCTTGCAAGCCCTGTCTTCAGGCCAGTGCTCCAATGAAATCAGCTCCCCATCAACCATAGTGCTACTCTGAGGAGGCACCTTAATACAAATTTGCAGTTGGAATCTTTTTTATATTCTGTTGCACAAAGACACCTAATCATCACCCTCTGCAACTCCTTAATCAGATGGTATACATTCATACAGAATTTATTACCAGACCACCAAGCTTCTCCTGGTAATACATTTAATACACAGGGTGGCTCTCGAGCTCCAGGCAGCAGGGGTCAGGTGTTTCTCTGGACCACTGTGTCCTGGGTGGTTTGCATCTTCTTGGTGTTCATCTCAAAAAATTTTTATTTGTGTTTCATTTTGTGTTATCTTGCTGAAAGTTGGGAAGTTCTCCCCCTGCTAACTTTGGTAAGCAAGGGCTTTTTGGATTTGTGGCTTTATTCTCTCCAGACAACCTTAAGCTTTACAGGCTGTGCCATTGTTCATAGACTATTTTAAATTTCTTTATAATGCCCTGCAGTACATTCTCTTGAAACGTCAAGATTGCAAATTCCTATTTTTGCAAAACACAAATTGGAGAAGATGTAGCTTCTTTATCAGGATCGATTTTGTACATAAATTATGAGCATGAGTAGCACATTCTTTTGGAGAGATTGTCACATTCAAAGAATATAAAAATATTATATAAAGATTACATATAGATGTATCAGGACCCCTTAACTAGCGACAGTGTAAGTGTTTCTACGGGCTGTGTTTTTGCCATCCTTATTGAGGCTGAGCAATCCTCTGTGATAATTCTGTTGAAATCCTGGAAATAACTTTCAGAGTTAGGATCTACTGAAATGACTAAGATGACAGAGCCTGACCTTTAGGGTAAGATCCAAAGCCTATTGCTGCTGATAAGAATTTTTCTATGTACTTGTGTGGTGGCTTTAGAACAACGTGCTTTGACTTGTGGTGTTTGTGTAGATGAATGTTGAAGAGGACAGTCAATTTTTTTGACTGAAAGTTGTATTTAAATCTATTTTCCGTATTTTTTTTCAACATGAGTTTCAGTATTTTACTAAGAATTAAGAATTTTTCATGCCATTAAAATGACATCTTATTTTATACAGGTGCATCCATTCAGGCTTGAATTTATTTTTATGTTATTAGTTTTATTTTCAGAATTGATTGGAGTCAGCATTGTTCTTAAATCAGTCTCAGCTGAATTTTTCACTGTTCTGTGGGGAATTAGTAGAAGAAAAACATCAGATAGGGCACTGAACAGCTTGCATAAACGGTTCTTGAGACAACTATATCTATTTTGAGTTCCCAATAGACACTTTAAATTAGCATGAAAAGCAAGATTATTATGGTTTTGGGTACTTTGATGATCTAAGCTCCCAAGACATTGAATCCCTTTTTCTCAAAGCTTTTGTTCAGGTTCCCTCACTGCGTAAAAAACATCGTCTGTCTTCTCTTTCTTATCCTCGCCTCCAAACCTTGAATCCAGAGTATGCAGATCTTAAGGTACAGATGCTATAGAGCTTAAAATGGATAAATTCTGGTGTGTCAAACGTATGAAAATTATGGTGAATCACTGGCAAAATGTCCAGGCAGAGGATTCTCCTGTGTATCACAAAGTTTTTAAAAGAATCACTACAAATACGCTACTGAGGATCTAAACCAGCTAATGGTGGTAAGAATTTCATCTTCGTATAGTAAACTCTCCCCCTCCTTAGTTTAGAGCGCTGTACTCCTGTTCGGTGTGCTTGAAGATTGTGCCCTTCAGTGGCCCATATTCATCAAGAAGATACAAATTTTTTTGGGGTTTTTTTCCAACCTAAAGCCAATTGTGTTAGCTTGGTGCCTTAAAAAGTATTTTGTGAATTCTGAATAAGTAATGCAGCACTTAAAAGGAGGTTGTTCTTTTTCATGCCTACCACTCACTTTGCTTGGATGATCCCAGAAGGAGAGAAGCAGTACAGCAGTGCAATGCCCCTTTCCTCTCCCACCCATCCTCAGCAAGTGGATGCTGATCTCCTTAAGCTACCTCAGAACCGTAAATCACTCTCCCAGTCTTACGGTATCTTTCTGATATTTGTGTCTTTGAACTTTTTGTAAGGATTTTGGTCATTTGTTCAGTGTCTTTATTCTTTGTTACAGGATTTTCTTTGAAAGAATTATTTCAAAAGGCTCTGTTACACTGAGTTTATTTCAATTTTGTGATAATCCAGGCTCCAGAATCTGCTTTTCAAACTCTCTGTTCAATCAGGCTGGAAACAGACATTTGAAGTGACTGTTCAGCAAAACAATTATTTTTTCCCGGTGGTCTAGAGTGAAAAATATGCAAATATGAATAAAATGAGCTCATTTGGAAGGCACTGAGCTTTAATGAATAACCATTTATATAACAGCAAAATAAAGCAAATTAAAATTTGTTGGGAACACAAGCTTTCTTAAAAGAACAAATTAAGTGAACATACTGAGAGTTAAATCAAGACACTGGAGGCTTTAATAAGCCTGTCCTCTGCATGAGGAGTGCTGAATGAAAGAGGAATCAAATAAGACCTTCACACAATTGGCACCAAAGTATTTTTGTTTCTAGCCAGCTGTTGTAATAACACACTGAGTTTGAAATCTTACTCTGGTACATCACTTGAGGTGAAACAGTGAAGAAAATTGATCCCTTGCCCATAACTCCTGTGCACAGATTTCCCCAGAAATGGCAGTTTCACTGGAGGGTTTGTTTGTTGATGCTGCATCTATATCTGGAAATTAGCATCAAGCTGAATGTTTCTGTTCTGTACAAGGTTGGATGGTTTTAAAGGAGAAAAAAAGCAACAGCAAGAAGAAAATTCTCCAAATGTCTGCTTTGGGGTTTTTTTCCCTTTTCTTTCTTTCTCAGTCAATCTGAGCAATATAATTCCAGAGTTAAAGGAATTTATAGAGAACAGTTATAGACCAGTATGACTCTAGATTTTATGTGAGAATTATTTTCTTTCCAATATCTGGAATGCTAAATGTCTTTATTTTGGCTACACTTATGTAAATATTGAGTCCTCTTGCATATCATGAAAACAAACATGTATTGCAAATTATTTTTTTTTACTGCAGAAGCACAGCAAAAAAACTCCATCCTCAAAAGAATTCATTAGCCTACCTCCTCAAAGTCATCAGGCTATCCCAAAAATCTCCATTCAGTGCTCTGAGCCTTCAGCTAGTGCAACTGATGGATGACACATGATCTGTCTCAAAGGGCTTACTCCCACTTTTGGAATACGTTACATGTGAGATCAAATTAATCCAGTTTAATAGCACTATAAAGCATGTTATAACATCTTAAGGTAAATACGAGCACATACCAGCAAATGTGAGGAGGAGGCTGAACCAGATGACCTCCTAAGGTCCTTTATAAGCTCAACTTATTCTGTGATGCTGTGATTCTTTCCTTATCTTTGATAGAGCTAATTCACTGTTACTAAAAAAAAAAAAGAGAGGAAAAAAGTGGAAAACCTAAAATTTCTGCTGCATAGGTAATAAGTGAATGAGAGGACAGGACACTTGTAGAGGGGCACAAGATAAAGCCTGTATAGAAAGCAAGGCAGATGTTTGTATAATCAGGAAATGTAAAAGGGAACTTCATGGAATTCGTAAGAAGTATCAATGTTTATCTCCAATTTAGATAATAAAAAATACATATTTTGATGTGTCATGCTATGGAAAATATTTGTGGATGGATAAATGGAATGTTAAATTTAATTTTAAAAATTTAACTTCTACCACCAAGCACAATATTTTGCTTGTGCTTGTGTTTTTTCATTTGATATAAGTTATTATAAAACAATTGCCAAGCAAATGTCATGCAATTCTTAACTGTCCACTTAAGCTGAATGTCAGAAAAGGCATTTATTTGATGTTTAATCACATTTTCTGTCGGTGCTTGTAAAACTTTTTCTAAACGTTCGGGCCAGGGTAGTGGGGCCTTTTCTCCAACTGTGAAATTCTTCATTTTGGAAAAAAAGCGAGGGGAGGTCCGCTCTAAACTATAGTGAAGCTTTTGTAGAATCTGGATATGATATAATTCACTTGGCTTACAGATTCGCATCTCAGTTCAGCTGATCCAGCCAGCAGATGGTCACATCTTGTATGAATAAATGAGAGAAACAGGCAGAACTTGGGTGAACAGCAGTGTGTTTGTACAGCCCTCTTCACAAACCTCTGCTGACTGACAGTGACGTATCATGCTTTTTCACTTAAAGCTTCGTACTGGTTTTACACTGTGGTTAGCCCTTCATAGTGGCATGCTTATATTCACAGTCCTTAAGTTGATTGCATCACTAATATTCCATTTTCTATATTGTAACAGCTGGAAACAGTGAGAGTGAGGGCCAAGAAGCACTGAGGAAAATACAAGAAGAAACTTTGACTGGAAAAGGTACCATACCATGCTATTTCTTTTTCTTCAAGGAACTCTTTATTCCTCGCTTTTTGCTGGCATCTTCTTTTATATAAGGTCCCCTTGTGTATTGTTAAACTTCTTTTAATTTGGGGAAACTACTTCTTAAAGTAAATCTCACACAGAGGTAAAATTAGTAGGATATTTTTAAAAAATTTTTCGATTTTGACTTCTTTACTGTGTGTGATTGCAAAAGGGCTGCCTGCAAGTTAGTGTCTGCCTGCACGTGTGTATGGGCACAATGATTTAATAGCTGGGCAGAAAATCAGAATACTAGTCATTTCTGCTAGGGAGAAGAGGATAGCAGGTAAGAATGGGTGTGCTCTTTTGCATTGCTGGTCTTGCCTCCCATCGTGTATAATCCCATAAAAAAGTGATTTTTTTAGGGGGTAAGAGGTTTCTAAAAGAACAGGGCTGCCCAATTTTGTTATTTGACACATGGCGAGAGCTCATAATCCTTCACAAAATAAAACTGTTTTCTTAAAAATAGATGGAACTTTTCTATCAAGCCAAAATTCCTATGTTTTTGCAGTTCTTCTGTTTTTTGCTTTTAATCTGATGAGCAATCATGTTGGGGAAGGCATAAGGAGAGCATAGTTTGATAACTATGAGAAAAGGCATGTCGCACACTATCTGCTGTGCGATTATAATTTGCAATTTATGCTGGAGGTTAGTGCATCTAATATTTCCATCTCTTGGATTCACTGGGTGTAGTTCCTAGTAGTGTATGATGATTCACTGCTACCACTTTGATGTATCATTTCTTGGCAAAATAATAGGGCTGTGCTGCTACTCCACCCTATTTAGGATCTTCATGGCTTCTTCTGAGATCTCATTCTGTTCTTGTGCCTGTAATAATTACTGTTATGATGATCAAAATACATTAATTATTGTGTTAAAAAAACCTTTCATTAAGATTTATCTTTTGACTTAAATAAATGTGCACCCATTGTAGCCTCAGGATACATGTATGCTAGTTAAAAGCATCATAAATTAAGACATAGTCAGAAGGATCATGAAAGGAAAAAGGTAATTATTACATCGTTTAAATCTTTTTCTGGAAGTTTCTGTACAGAAACCAAAACCATTTGGAATTAATTACATCACGTGACCTGCATGAAGCTGAATAACCCCCCGTCCCTCTTATTTTTTCACATCTGTGTGATCGCAGGCTTTTCTAGCACCCCAGTCTTTCTTGATTTTTCTGAATGAAGTAAGGTCTAACCTTCAGTTATAAACTTTGTCAAGATACAGCTGGCAGTTTGAGGAAGCTAGAAAGTGTTTCTGAAGTTGACTGAAGTTGTTCCTCATTGTAATTATAATGACTGAGGCTTTAGTAGTCTCAGGTCCTGATAGATTTGGCCTAAAAACAAACTGGAAGCCTTTTCAGAGTTTCTGACTGATTGAGGGATATTTGTATTTACAAGTGTGTTATCCTGTACAAAGGACTTGTGTGAGTCTAAGCAGCAGTCCTGTGTTGAATTTGCACTTTGCTTTGTAATGGGATGTGTGTGCAGATACTGTGACCAAGACTAGGCTGTGTGAACTTACCACCCTTTCAAAAGCTACAGTTCAATATCTGTTTATTCACTGCATAAAAACATTATCAGTTATCTTGACCTACCCCTCCCCCCGCCTTTTTTTTGAGTGTTTTTCATGGCTCATATGAAAAACCTGCTTACAGAAACTGTTCCCATCTGCAATATTGGACTCTTGAAGGACAACTACTCAAAACAGTATTGCTCGGCAGCCAGCGTGATCAAGGATTGGGACAATATAGCTGTCCTTCTTTTACTATGGACAAACTATGTAAGTGGGTGCCATCCGTTTGCTATCCAGATCTCAGATCTCTAATAAGAAGGAAAATCTCCTTGCTTGTTAGCAGGTTAGACAGCAAAAGGGACCAAGAAACCTTGTCCTCTCCTTGTTGCCTGGCTGAGCCACACATAGCACAAACAACCCCAGAGAGAAGCTCTGGGGAAAAGCCAGGCTTGTTGAATGCATGTAATTAGTGTTTTTAAGGCGATACCATCCTTCTATGTCTTGGCCCACTGTCTGTCTGGGGCTCTGTCTGTTATCTAAGGGTAAGTAGTTTTACTTGACATAATCTACACTTACTTCAGGGAAAAGTGAGATTCAAAACATGTACATAATTGATTCCTATGAAGCAGCTGATGAGCAATAACATGTTACTAGTTTCAGAGAAGGATAAAGGGTAATAATAAAAAGGCTATGCACACAGGTGATGCT
Organism: Burhinus oedicnemus; assembly: GCA_008921705.1. Taxonomy (NCBI): domain Eukaryota; kingdom Metazoa; phylum Chordata; class Aves; order Charadriiformes; family Burhinidae; genus Burhinus; species Burhinus oedicnemus. The sequence goes on from VFFE01007612.1 coordinate 381,407, forward strand.
TTTTTGCAGCAGCATGGCAAGACATGAAGAAAGGACTGACAATATTTCCGAATACAGGGAGGCAGGAAGCCTGATTTCCCATGCTGGAGGCATTCAAACCAGAGCAAATGCCAAAAGATGGAAGAGTATTGGAGAGGAAAGCAGTTGTGGCCGCTCCCCTACAAGGCAGCAATGCTAAAGGACACAGAAAATCTAAGCGATGTATCGCATCATCTCTTCCTACCACCCATCCTCCCCCACGGTGCTACACAAGAAACCTCCTTCGTTCCTCTCCCTGCTGATTCCAGACTGTTTAGGTCTCCTCCTTGGTTTTGGGTATCTGTGCTAACTATTGCTAAGTGTAAAGAGTGAGGAAGGACATGAGCAGCTGAGTTGAAGAGAATAGGGTCCTTGGGGCATGATAGACCCAATTCACTTGCCCATCAGAACCTCCTCCATGATAAAGTCCTCAGATACCCATAACAGATCAGAAGAAGCATTGCATTGTCATTAAAATTATCACACGGGCACTATTTCCAAAAGACCAAGGGCAACAGGTTGCTATGCTCTGAATCATAAAGCTGGGAGAAGCCAGAATGATGTGGGCATTTATCTTGCTTCCATTTGTTAAATTGGGAACTTGTGTTGTTAATAGTAGCAATTATATGGCTGGGAAAATTGTTAATGGGTAGGGATTACCACAGAGATATTCTAATTGTGTAAGTCTCTGTAATTTACGCATAGGGTGTGTCTGTGTTAGCGTGTTCGTTAGTTAGATCAGGAGAGCGCTTTTCAGGCAACGCTCAACTGTTGCCCACTTGCTGAGCATGGGTTCACATCAGGAAGGGCACCACAGTTCCTGACCTGGATTCTCTTTGGACAGAACTAGCCCAGGAGGTGAGCTGCAGCAGTAACAGAGCATTAGTGCACAGGAGCGAACTTTGAACTTATCTGAACTAAATAGTCCCTGCAACCTGTAGAAGTGTCTACGTCAGGTGCCCAGCACAAAATGAGTTCTAGAGATTGACTTCTGTTGATCCAAGCTACTTGTTAATGTAGCCATAACTGCAGTTACTAGTCCTGAACAAACTACATTGGGAAGTTTCTGTGATAAACTCAACTCTCAGTGATGCTAGAAAAAGTCTTTCCATGTACATAATAGAGTGTGTCTCCTGACTCAGTTACCCTCAGTTTACATCTCTGCAAATGAAAGCTGGTTTTAGCCTGATGATTACAAACATACAAATGTTGGAAACTAATATATAAACATGAATGAAAGCTTCATTCATTCCATCATAGGTTCATGAATGTCAATGGAATCAGCAATTAGCAAAAGTTTATGCATAAATATCACTTAGCACAGTACCAAGTAAAGGCTCTCAGAACTGCAGTGTAGGAGCTGGAGTTGCAAGTAGACTCAAAGGAGAAAAAAATTAGAAGTTAGTGAGAAAACAGGGTGTAAAAGTCATATTAAGCACAGACCTCTTCAAAAGGAGAAGCCTGTATTTAATCTCACCCAACATTTTTGCGGCAATTCAAATAAAACCACAATTATAAAACTACGCACTAAATCCACAGCATTCATGAGACTTCCATTTGAAGCCAGGTGAGAAAGGAAGAAGAGACTTTCTCCCTCGGAGTCAGAGGAATGCAGAGGTTAGCACAGTGGCAACCAAATTGTGTCATTTACAGTCTGACCCACATCAAGACAGTGTGGGCCAAGCAGTAGGAGGAATGATATCACCTTTAAAACACTGCAATTCACATGCATTCAACAAGGCTGGCTTTTTCCCAGAGCTTGCTCTTGGGATGTTTGTGCTACATATGGCTCAGCCAGGGAATAAGGAGATGAGAAGGTCTTTTGCTCCATTTTGCAGTATAACCTGCTAATGAGCAAGGAGATATTCCTTGTTATTAGAGATCTGAGACTGAAGAGTTTACCTGAAAGAAGGGGTAATCTAGCTGATAGGTACCAAGCATAATTGCAGAAAAACTCATGGGTGGTTACTCCACTGACACTTTCTGTATATCGGGCACCAGTTTTAACAAAACAGCCCACATTTTTCTGCTCTGTACCAGACTGTTGTTGGCTTTCCCTGAAGGCTAAAGAAAGCCAGGTGCTGAGAGTTCCAAAATTCCCAAACTTTTAGATTTGTTTTTGCCCAAAAGTCAATGGTGGTGTTCCCAGCACGTGTGCCAGAGTTGTGAAGCCAGTTCAGCAAAGACTGATGCCTTGTTAAAATGTGCAAAAATGTCACCCGGGACTTCTTCTTTGGCATGGTATGTCAATGATGTCATTATGCAAGTGATCATCCAACTGGTCAAAAATAGTAGAAGATATTTGTGGTTGAGATGTATTTTCTATAAGTGTGCATAAGCATGTGTGAGTTTATACTTGCTTGTGTCAGATTTGATTTTCATGCTGTAGGTTTGAGGTGTAAAAGTGTAACATCCTGAGCTTGTGGCAAGACCTGACGTGGCTAGTCTGTCCCTTCTACCACATACTGCTGTTGATATATCCTTTCTCTACCACTGCTGATGCTGAAAGACCTGTAGGATTGGTTTAAAGAGTTTCCTAGCAATAACAGTGCAGTTTCCATCTACGTGGTTTCTTTTTTCATGCTGGTGCATTATCTCCAGTTCTTAGCTTCGGCAGATCAAGTACTGCTCTCAGTTAAAGTTGTACAGCGAAACACCAGGCTTATGAGGACATCTTGAAAGACAGGGTGGTGATATGAGCGAGAAGTAGAGTAGTCTCGATCTGACAGTACGTCACTTTGCAGGACCCTGCATGGAACTGCGGAGCTCTTCTGCTTTGTCACTTGATGACAGGTATAAGAACCTTGCCTAAACACTAAGATTTCTCTTCCTTCCGTAGACTCATCTATGGTTATATCAGGTTTATTCAAGCCATATGAAAATATTTAAATCTTGAAGAATATTAGATGTGTTAAACTTAATCTGAGTCTGTAAAGACTGGATCCTGGGACTAAAGACCCCGTTCTAGAGCCCAAGAAAGTAACACAGGGGCTAATACACTTTCTCTGTGCTCATAGTCCTTATGTCCCTTAGCCAGTAAAGCTGCCGACTTTTTGCTCTGTATTAAGCAGGAAAGATTTTAATCCACAGAAAGGTATATCTAGAGCCCTCTGATAAAATAATTTAGGTGAATAGTTTGCAAATCAATTGTCCTGCTTTTCTGTTTGTTTTGCATAATACTTTGATGCAAAAACATGGTTAAATTTATTAAGCCTGCTTGCTCATGTCTTTTTTGTTCTCCTTTTGACTGTCAGTGTAACATGTTACAAGATTTTTTCCCTCAGTGCTTACAAACATTTAAAACAATAGAGAATCTCCTATTTTTTTGTGTTTCTTAAGACACCTTAGAAACTGAGTCGTCATCTTAACAGGGTGGCATTTCAGACATTAAGAGCAATACGGATATGGTTCACAGAGCTAAAGATGAGCTGCAGATGTGGATAGTGAGGTGGAGATAGTGTCTTTCAAATATAAAATGTATTCATAATGCAGGCACAAGCTCTGCCTGTTAGTTTCCTAAATTCCCATTTCCATTGGAAATGTGAAACATTTCATTAACAGGCTCTGCTACTAGGAAACATGATTTTCTCTTATTTAAATTATTTCTAATTGAAACTTACAGACAAAGAAGTGCACAGGTGTAGCTGTAGGCAGAATAACAAAGTCCTTTCAGATGTCTTGAAACGATTTTCTGACTGTAAATCACCAAAGCTTTGTGTGACTAATGGGACTAGAGCTCCGAGGTTAGGATTTTGCTGATTGTGCTGCCCTACTGAAGACAAACCGGAGAAAGGGAATTTCAAAATGAAATTGCCTCTGCAAGGCCTGAAAAAGCTCCCATTTCACCCTTTTACAGGATTTTGATCCTCTTTTTTGTACCTGTAGAGCCATGATGTCAAGCAGTGGCCAGATAGAGGTGCCCCTGGGTTTGACACCTCCCATAGTATGCCATTATTTTTTCCGGCTCGAGCAGGAGTTGCTTGTGGGTTGCGTGAGCTACTTCCAGACCTTGCCTGATCTCAAGAAAATTGCCAGCGAATACTGAAAGAGAAAGCCAAGAAAGAGGCAATTTGTTTTCTCACTTGAATGCTTTCATATCTCTCTTCCAAGATCTACTTTATATAGTCCTAGCTTCTGTGGATCACATGTAGGGCTTTAGAAGTTAATTTGCTGATAACAAGTAGAATATTTTCTGTGCAAATGCCATCGGCCTCTGCGCTAGGGATCCAGCTGCCAGGAGCATGGAGAACTTGCAGCCTGAAGTAAACATGGGCAAAGCAGAACCTATATTTGAAGAACTCACAGGCTGTGTGTGCAACTTTCCCAGTGCGAGCTGCACACAAACCAACAGATTGTGGTCTACCTGAGCGTGCGGGCAGTGCTGGTCTTTCCTTGTCAGCTCTGTCAGTACGGTGAGGCTCCAGAGGGAGCACAGCTGGAGAGGAGGTTCTGCAGCCCTGAAGGGCCAACACTAGTGCGTCCATGCTTAACTTGTGTTTCGAGGGCCATTTTTCAATGGCAAAGAGTCGAAGCTCTAAATAGAAGTCCCAATTCTTAAATGAATTATGAGCCAGACTCTTCCCAGTGGTGCTTAGTGACAGGAGCAGAGACAATGGGCACAAACTGAAATGCAAGAAATACCATTTAAAAATAGGAAAACTCTTTTTCTTTTTTAGCATAAGGGCTGTTGGATATTGGCACAGGCTGCCCAGAGAGTTTGCAGAGTCTCCATCCTGGGAGATATTCAAAAGCCATCTGGACACAGTCCTGGGCAACAGGCTCCAGGTGGCTCTGCTTGAGCAGGGGCTGGGAGTGGACAATCTCCAGAGCTGCCTTCCAGTTTCAGCCACCCTATAACTCTGTAAGTCTATGAAATTTTAGCAGCCAAAACCACATGAAACCCTGTCTGCTTTGTTTGTCCAGCCCTGACTACAAATACTGCAGCATACACAGGTTCCTGGACTGCAGGATCTTCAAGGAATTGTATCAGTGTTTGTACAATGCCCATAATAAGACTCTTGGTCACAGATAGTGGTAAGAACAGCAATATTTTGACCATAATGCAGTCTTAGGAAATGGGTATTTGAGAAGAACTTCAGAGCAGTGTAAAAAAACCCCATCTGTGCTGGTAAAAACCCATTCTGTGGAAACAGAGGGAAGGACTGTAGGAACACTGATGCCGAGAGCAATAATCTGTGTGAAAAGGCAAGGAAATATTACCTGTGACTCTGGAGCAGCTTGCCTTTCTTGTTATCTTTTTCTATGCAGGGCATAGACTAATATATTTTATTTTAAGACCTAAATTTTAAAATCTAAGTTTCAAATAAAATGTATTCAAGATTACATGACGCGTGACATCTCTGCCACATTTTCACAATCGGAATGGAAATCAACGTGCTCATGTGCACATCGAAATCCTTCTCAGCCTATTTAAAGGCTTGAAGGAAACGTGTAATGTCAGAGCAATTTTTATAGTCTTTTCTGGTACTTGGTGCTAGAAAATCTTGCTTGTAAGAAGGAAAATAAATACTCCTAAGGAGACTGATAAACTCTAATTAAGAAAACAGCTAACATGAGAATCATTAGATGTGTAATAATCATGTCTGGATTTGGAGTTTTCCTCTTTTATTGAGGCAATGTTTCTGGACAAGTTGATGTGAACTGTTACCAGCATCTGATTAATTTCCCCAAGATAATGGTCAGCTGTGTTTTAGTCCTTATTTAGTCTTAATATTACATCTGCCACTGTCTTCTCTTACCAAGATTACTGTTGACTTCAGGCTGCTTGGAAGGAGTAGCTCTTCACAACTGATGTGACTTGAGGAGACAAAATAAATCAAATCATCTTTCCATCATTTAGTCTGACCTAGTTGAAAAATAATCCTTGCCAGTGTTTTACCTCCCAAGCGTGGAAAATGTGTGGGCCTGGGGTGGGAGAGAGATCTCCACCAAGTTTTGCTGTTGTTCTGTGTTTCCTCTCATTTTACTCCAATTAACTTAGGCTCACACACTTGCGCTTTTTTTGAGTAATTTACAGCTACTAAACTTCCTGGAACGTGGATCTCATTTAAATGGTACGGTATCTCTACTTCTTTCTCTTTAGGAATTTGATGGCATATTGGGGGGGGAAAAAAGAGATGTATGTATTGGAGGGGAGGAAAGGAAAAAAATAGTATAAGGAAAAAAGCAGTTTCTCCTTTTCAAAACTTTGTCATGGCAGTTGAGAGCTTCCAAACTGGAGGTCTGCGAAAAGTTAATTTTTTAACCTAAAATCTTGCAGGTTTTCTCCTAGTTTATATTTTATGTTTGAAAGTCAGTCCATGCAAAAATCCCATGGCCCTAACTGGAATGATTTTTCATGAAGATGGAATATTTCCTAGAGATGTGTCTGTTTTGATGGGAGTGTTTATTGGTGAAAGAGAGAGAAAAACATTTTTGCACTCATATCTGCAAAATAAAGCAGGGAAAGTGCCCCTGCCTGTAGGTGGGATTAACTTGAAATGTGGTAGTTTGTGTTCAGATCAGTCCAGATTAAAGGCTTTTCATCCCAACTCATTCTGGGTGTCCCAGACTGCTGTACGATTAAAGACAATCTTTGTTTTAAAACTTAGACCTTAAAATCTTGAATTAATAAGCTACTGGTTATCAATTCTTGATTTGCAAACACATGCTATAAAGGAATTTTTTTTTAAAGAGAATTTTGCAAAGATTTTGTTTAAAACAAGATTTTGTTTAAAAGTTGGCACAAAATGGAAATGTTGTATGGAAAACACTTCTTTCATGTGAGTCTGAGCCTACTTTCCATCAATCTGTTTGGATTTTTTTTGCTTTGAGATGACGCATAATTAATTATTCAGTCCCAGGCTAAGTGAAGTTTTCAAATCAGATTTTCTTTAAGAATTTTTTTCTGAATGTAGAAGGCAAAGCATATCTCCAGTGCCACGAAGGCCTTATGCTTTGAAACCACAGGCCATAGGTAATAGAGAGAGATGTAAAAAAATCTGCTTATTCAGTGTAGAACTTGCGCATGTCTTACAAGGCTGACGTAGTGAGCAGTTCTCCTGAGAATCTTATTCAGGCTCTTCCTCCAGTTAAGATGATCTCAAAAGCCTGGCTGAAGACCTCTATCTTAGAAGTCAGATGAAATGATTTTTTGGTCTGGAATCATGATCCTGTAGTTACCTGGACAACTACTGGTGATACATAAGTACATTGTGTTTGCCTCTCCAGATGCCCTTTCAGCCGGTGCTACAGACAGAATATAGATTTTTATTTTTTTTTTCTTAATGGTTGAATCGTATCTCTGGAAACATGCTATTCAGAAAGCAGCATCCTTTTCTGTGCATCCTTCTAGCAGGATAAAATACTATATTTGCCTTTGCTTACAAAAGAGAACAATTTGTGGCACTGTTCACGTATTATCCAGTTAACTGCCAAACAGTGACTTTTTGTATAAATCTGAAATTCAAATTGGTGCGTTCATGTTAACCAAGCTGGGTATATGTAGAGATTAAGTCTGAATAAATCTTGAGTTTCAAGTAGTGAAAATGCAATCACCGAAGCTATAATTCTGCCTGTCCCCTCAAGTGACATGGGTGAGCAGAGCATACGGTGTATACTATATGGTGCCGGAGGAAGGGCATCAGAGAATAGCAGCTTGCATTTGCTGTGTGGGGCAGAGCAGAGCTGCGTGGACTTTTTCTTCATCTCAATGCAGTCAAAAGTAGAGAATTTACGCCCATGTTTGCATTTATTGATGGAGATTTGGGCTCCAAAGTGCCTTAGGCACCTAGTAACTCTGCTGGTTCCCACTGGCTGTTCTGGAGGCTTATGTGTATGGAGACAGGCAGGACAACGTAGCTGCAGCAGCTTTGGGGAGCTGACTGGAGCTGAGCTGAGAAGTCCTTCATCCCCTCTGAGCTCTCAGGTCTGCCTCCTGCCTCCTCACAGGCAGGCTTTCCAGGTGGCAGCCTGGGGCAGAGCCCGGGCTCTCAGCCTTGTGCTGTGGGTACACAGCCTTTAGTAGGTGTCTGCGGTAGTGATCTTACCAAGCCATTTTTTTCTGTTTAGATGAAGAAGAACTCATCAGGTGATGTAAATTGCTGGCGCCAAAGTTAACTTCATGAGGGTAGTCCAGAAATACCATTTCTGGACCTAACATCTAGCACCTGTATCCTTAGTCTTTTAAAGGTAATTTTACCTTCTTTTTTGAAGGCAATATTTTGAAATAAAGACATGCTTTTGTGCTTCCAGAGTGTTTGCATGGGGGTTATTTTCAGAAGCTGGATGCAAAAGGGCTGATATCTCCCTTCAGCTAGAACCGTGCTACCCACCAGCCCCGAGTTTAGGGATTTGTAAGGCAGCAGAATGAGGCCAAGACAGGGAATTTAATTAATTTCCTTCAGCCCATGGTAAGAAGCATGTGCCGTGGGGAGTTTGGGTCCAGTGCAGTGTGGTGATGCACGGGGCACATTTGCGTAAGGAGTGGGTTGGAGCTGAAAGGAAAGAGCGGTTGTGGGTCTGTCCCTGCCTGCTCTCTGTCCTGTGCAGCCTGGCAGGGGATGGAGCTGAGCGGTGCTCACCCTGCAGCCCGGCCTGTAGAAACAAGCTGCCATCGCAACCGCCCGGAGAGACCTTCTAAAACATGCCATCTTCTGGTAGTCCCAGAGGGTAAAAATTAGTGCTGTTTTTCTTTCAATTTCTTTTTAGCGCCAGGTGAAATTATATGTAACTGATGATATAAGGAGAATTCAGTCTCAGAGGGATTGTACAAATTTACGCTACCAGCAGTAAATTGTTCTTTGACTTGAAAAATAGACTTTTTTATTAATCCTTTTTATTTTTAAAACAATATGACAATTTCCTTGTTTTGCAGATGAATTTCAGATTTTGCAGATTAATTTCAGATAATAATTTTTTGATATTGTTTACTCTTTGAGTTAAATAATAATCAGCATCCTACTGACAGGTAAAATGGGAGAACATGGGGGAAAAAAGGAAAACAAAGAGAGGACAGAATGGTGGGAGAAAAAATCATCACATAAATACCACATTCCCTATTCCATTTTCTTCTTGAATGGCCATATTTTTTTAATTTAGTTTTAAATTTGATCCAGAATAGACAGGTAAGACTTTAACATGAAAGTTTGTAAGTCCAACAAAGCTGGGGGATAATGAAGAGTGAGAGGAAAGGGAGACTAAGGAGAAAAAAAACACGAGGAGTAGAAAAGGATGGAGAAGCATATGAAGACAGAGAGAAAGAAGAACCTGGAAAGAGGTTACAGCCACATAAGTTTGAAGGAGTGTAAATTATATCCAGAAAATACGATGCGCAGGGGCTGGCTGGTTGTTTACCATATATGCTAAGCAGACTTTGAGTAGATGAGTCCCTGAGGAAGGAACTGGAGTCACTCCATATTTCAGGATTTCGTTGTTGGGAGTTTCATTCATTGCAGTAACACGGTAGAGGAACTCTCAGAGTTACATCCCGGTTAACAGTGACACAGCTTTCACAGCCATGCCTGCTTACAAGGCATGAGCTGAGCTGGCGCAGAGCACACAAGGTTGATGCTTTGCTTTCAGTCTCGTTGATATCCCCCAGGCAGTATGTAAGGGTGTATTGGCTTTGCTCTAGCCCTCAGCTTACATCTTTCCCCCTACCTTTCCATCAAGGAAAATTGCATATTTTCCTGTCCATTCTGTGTACTTAACTTCCCTCATCTTCTCCAAAGGTCTTCCTAAGTGTTCAGCATTCCTGGCATCATTGTATTTCCATCTCTGTCCCTCTCTCTCTTTGCCCTTTCTCTTTTCCTCTCCCCTTTTCCCTTCCTTACTCTCCCTTTTTCCCTTCCTTACTCTCCCCTTTCCCTTCCTTACTCTCCTTCTCAATCCCTGTCTGTCTCTCTCTCTCTTTTTTGTTTTTTAAAGGAATGGGAAATACAGCTTCGTAACATATATCTTGCTGTTCCATATTCTCTTTAAGTTGGTATTTGTGTTCTTGTGCGGCTTTACATTCTCTGGTTTGCATACTGCAAGCAAGCAGTATCAATGGGAATGGCCTGTACTTTTCCCGTGCCTTTTCATTTTCAATTTAAAAAATGATCTCAGGTTAATGGTGCTTGCACAGTCAGAAAAACTGGACATTTTTTAAAGGAGCAGTGTGATTTGCTGTTCTGCAAATTTCATCCAGTATGCTAAGTTTTATTTGGTTTCTCTTTAGCGGGCTTCTGAGGTGGAGACATAAACCTACTGCCCAAGCAGGAAAAACAGTTGGAATGATTGGAAGAGTACACATGGATGATCTGGACTGCATGATATCTTTTCTCTGGAAACCATTCTGTTAAATTAGTTTCAAAGCTGTCAAATTAAAAACCACAAAGTAAGAGTGACATGTTATGTCCAGTGGGTGTTTGTGTCCTAGGAAGAGGTATCATGCTAGCCTTGGGAAAAGCCTAAAAGACAGCTTCCATTATTATTCAACTGAAAACCAGAAAAAGAATGACTAATTTTCTCTGAATGGGATGAAATAACTTTTGCTGCGTTCTTCTCTCTTCCTGTACTCTTCTTCCTTCCCTCTTTGTCCCAATGTCTCCCTGGCTTCTCCATTCCCACTGAACCGTCCCGTCCTTTTCCCAAACCTTTATTCTCAATTCCCAATTGTATGTGTTTTTAACTGGTTCTGGCTTCTTTTTTTATATCTCAGAACTGCAAATTCTGAGTTTGACTGCCAAAGGCAAGGCAGAAATAGGTGTCAGTGGGTAGACACAGCAATTTAAAGGTATGAACTTAACCTCAAGTTATCCATCTATGTTATTTCATCACTTCCCCCAGCCAGTTCCTTGGCAATGTGGATCTCTCTTGCCTTTGATACAAGAGCTCTTTGCTCATCCATTGCCGTTTTTCTGGACCAGCACTGATACAGTCAGACATTGTCTCCTTCTCTAGCTTAGCAAGGAGAGCCCTTGAGGAACGCTGCAAGAAAGCAGCAGGGGGAAGGCTGGCTTGGCTGGAGGCCCTTGTGTTTTGAAGCCCCTGAGCCCTGTGTGTGCTGGCTGTGCTCGGAGGAGCGGCACTCAGCACAAACTGCTGTTTGAGAGCGTGCACCTGCACTCTGCCAGCTGCCGAGGAAATGCTGATGGTACAGCAGCGCCTTCTCCAAGTGCAGCCAGATGGCTACGTTAGTGGCTGATGATAAAGGCCATCAGCTTAGGTAGAGGAGTCTCCCAGCTCTCAGAAAGGCTGAAGCATCTTAAAAGAGCAGAGGACTGGCAGGAGAGGACGTAAGCCTTGCTCAAGAGAGAAGGACCCTCAAAGGCCATAGTGGCTCCGTGCCATGGCATGGAGACACAGAGGTTCCCCCTGCTACCCAAGGACAGGAGACTCACACCACTCAATGTATTTTGTAAAAATCAGAAATTGAAAGGGCGTTATAGATCACCACTCCTGAAGTTTTGAAGACCTGTTCATTCTTCCCCCCCTTTCTCTGGCAGGTGCTGGTGTATGCATTTGAAGTGCTTCTGTCAGCGTATATTGACCCAGTTCTCAAACATTATTAAAAGCCAGGAAGTTCTTGTGGTGGTTTTATGTTCATGCTGAACATGAACAGCAAGCAGGTAGAAACGTGTGAAACCACACTGGAGCTTTAGGAAGACGGAATGAAAAAAATCATTAATGTTGCAGTTCCTTTCTTGACATCTATTTTTTTTTCAGTTGACTTGTATCCCTCCCTGCTAAGGGCCAGGCAACTCAAAAGCACCTCCTTAAAAAGTGAGCATTAAAGGAAGATAAATATAACAACGTGGCCAGAGCAAAACTTGGTATTTACGCAGAACTAAGAAGAAATGTCAAGGATTTTGCACCTAAACAGTTTGCATGATTACATTCAATAAACATGAATCACAATGCTTCTTGCTGATTGCATCTAAATATTTCTAACCCCTTTTTTGGGGAGTATTATAGCCTTCTAAATAATGGGGTTTGGGGCTGTAATTCCATCTCCTCTTGAAAGGAATAGTAAAATTTCCATTGGCTTGAATGCAATCAGGGATTCTACCTTATAATTTTGAACAGTACAATATATTTCTGTTTCTTTCAGTGTACTGACTTAATTAGAGGCTTACCCCAGATTTATCAGTGAAGTGACAATTCCAACAATTCACCTGGACAATTACTCAAAGGTGGCCCAGGAAGGCCAGAATTTTGATCCCAGTTGGCCATAAATTTGTGCTGAAAGGCATCGAGTCTCACGGCCCTTCAAATCTGAATCACAATAGCTGTGCATGCAGGTGCTGTTCCCATCCATGCATGCACTTACTACTAAAACCTCCACAAACTAAATTTCTCTGTTTCTTCAGTCAATAAGAACTGTAATTCAGCTACACATTTTAAAATGCATATCTTGTAATATTTTAGTTTTCAATGAATTTACAGTTAATTGCAAGGATTTTTTTGAAGGCTTCTAAACCCTGATTTAGCCTGTATAGTGCTGAATAGTGGTGTGATTTCTGTATATGCTAGAGTTCATATATGCTAATCAGTCTGACTGCTTAAAAAACTCTGTGTGGCACCGGGCTGCAATTTGCAGTGAGAGTAGCCTGTGAAGACTGGCCATTAGCTGAATTCAGTTGCCTTTCGTCTACGCATTGCCTGACAAACAGCTGGAATCTCTGTATCTTGCATTCGCAGTGCAATGAGTCTGAACCAGGCTCTTCTGTATTAAGGATGAATTCAAGCCAAAAATATTCTCTATAACTGCTGTTACCTTTTATGCATGGTAGTTACAGACAACAAGTCAAAGATCTTAGTTGCTTCATACTATAACCCCCCCACACACACAGTTGCAGGCATTTTGCAGTCCTTCCTTTAATGAGCTGCTTATTTTGAAGAGGTCAGACTCATCCAGAATGTTGTTTATTTTTCTCCACTCCCGTGCAACACATTGCACTTACCTGCAATCATTCCTGTTAAGTGTTGCCTAATTGCATACTTTTGCTTGGTCTTTCGGGAAATTCCTAACAATCCTCCCAAGCCTTGGTCAAGCTAAATGTTTCTGTATTGTCAGTAACTTTCACCACCTGTCTATTCAGCCTGTTTTCTAGAAAATTCATAACACCTGGCGCCTACCACTTGTTTGGGTACAAAGCAAATGACCCACTATGTTTCTCTTGAGAGCGCTCAGAACTGGCAGCAGGCAGAGGCAACGACTCTGCTCCTGATGAACTGGGCCATTAGTCAGCCCTTAGACTCAGGTGCATAGGGAAGGGTTCTCTTTGGGGCTCAAACAAACCTGACACTGAAAACCTGGGCTGGCTTTTTTTTTTTGCAGTTGTGTGTGCGCAGAACAGCAAATGGTCAAATAAAACAAACAAGCATGATTTGGAAATGGCCAGTGCCTCAAATCAACCTCATCTTATAATAACAGTTGTACTGAGCTTTGTGGAACTGAAGAATGAAGCTTGCGGGTTGCAAAAGCAAGGTGCTGAAGGCACCAAGAAGGCAGCATGTGTGGATGCAAGCTGCTGCTATGTACCTTCTTTGGGCAGAGGGTATTTTATTCATGAGCTGTGTATTACCTACCTCAGTGTGTGGGTGTCAAGTCCACTGAGAAGATGGAAGAGCAAGCGGTTAGACATAGAGCAATGGAAATGCTGTGTTGACTGATCAGAAACCTTCTCTGGAAAGTGAAGCTAATTTTAAGTGAATGCAGTAAGGAAATATATAGGAAAAAGATGGATAAATTAGGATAAATTTTTTTCCTTTTTTTTGGAGTAAGAGAAGGAGTCAGGGAAACATGAGTTGCAAGCAAGAACATCTGAAAGGCTTTTTGAAGGCATTTATGAATACTTTGACTTGTGTCTTTAATCTAGATATATTGAACTGAAAGGGATGCAGATACTAGCACGAGCATATAATGCTAGATAAATGCAGTATTTTTGAGTTTCTCTTTCATGGGACAGGTGATTTTTACCTCACAAGGGAAAGTTTCAAGAAACAGATCATAGAATCATAGAATGGTTAGAGTTGGAAGGGACCTTGAAGAACATCTCATTCCAATCCCCCTGCCATGGGCCGGGACACCTTCCACTAGACCAGGTTGCTCAAGCCTTGAGATCTGAGCCTTGAGAAGCAGTAACACTGGAAGAGCTAGCAATAGCTGAAGGATAACTGGGATGCCAACTGCAACAGGAGTGCTGCTGGCTATATTGGACACATTAACTGTATAAACATGGATCCTTCACCTTTTTTAGTATGATAAATAAACAGTAGTTTGTATTCAATCTCCATATTTAGTCTCAAGAGTGATTTAAATTGTTGACTAAAAGGTCACTTCAGTGTCCTGGTGCATTTTATGAAAGTCTCAGAAAGCAGAGGAGAAGGGTGGATGAGATGCAGGAACAATTTCTAAAGATGAGCAAAGGTTGGACTTTTTAATTACAGTCAGTTCAGCCTCTGAATTCATGAGTATGCTTTATGCTTTTGACTTTTTTTTTTTAATGTACTATTTAGTTTAACAGTGAAGATCTAAAAGCTTCATTTCAGTAAGCGACTCAGGGAGAACTATAAATCAAGATTTGTTTTGGCTAGAAATTAATCTTTTCTTATGTAAGCTGAAAGTAAAGATTCATAAAGTGAATAATATTTTGTTTCTTCAGTAACATGTCAATAATAGTTTGTCTTTGGGAATTTCAGCCTTTCCAAATTCAATTTCAGCAGTCTTATGCATTTACTTACCTGTTTTAATTAAGAATTGGCAGGAATAAAAGAAAAAAAATTACTTGTTTCTGAGCTGATATGATCTTAATTGAGAATGCCTGGCTCTCACATTGTCATTGATCGTTTGTTTTTGTGAATTATATCAAGGCATGCATAAGGAATATGTAATACTTCCCCATGGCAATATCTAGCAGAAGGAGCTGAGAGCGCCCAGGTGTTTTAACACGGTGGTTTGAAAAAGCTCCAAAAATAGTATGTGGTTTTGGAATCCTTGGAAGAAGCAGGGGACAGCTTTCCAAACACCTGGACTCCTTGATCCATCTGTAGGATAAGCTCTCCTGCCTAAGACGTTGCAGCATATCAGTTGTCTTTGCCATGCTTGAACAATGCCCACTTCATGGTGTAGCTTCAGAACAAAGGTGCAATGTTTCCATGCAGACCCTGTGCCCCAGAAAACGTATTCTTCCCTGCCTTGTTTCCATCAGATTTGCAGAAAGACTTTGAAGGGCAGGGGTCCAGAGGAAATGGGAAATAGGATGCTTTAACATGCTTTACAGCTTCTGTGTCCTTATGTGTAGTCCCTCCAATGCTACGCACAGAGGGAAAAGTACGGATGCTTACCTAAGTAATGGTCTGATTTTTAACTAAAATGTAGTTTCTAAGTAGAGCCTTTCAAACTGTGCAGTAGTGATAGATCAGACATAAGCTGTGAGATATTAAAATATATAATGATCAAATTAGAGATTTAACTACATTTTTGCTGCTTTCCCACTCATCAATATCTAATGAGTAGGGATAAACCATGACAGGATGTTGAGCAATGTAGAAAAAAATGACACAAAAGACCAACGGGTATGGCTGTGTAGGAGGGAAAAAATGGACACGAGCAAAGTGTGGGGAAAAAATACAGTTGTGTCAGTGAAATAGTTTCATAATAAATGCATGATTTGAGCTGTTTCTTTCAACTCTCACGTACACTATAAGCAAACTGGTAGACTTTAAGGATATTTAAGCAAAAAAGAATTCATCCAGTGTGCTGAAAAAGTTGAACCCAATGAGATGTAAGAAAAAGTGGTCAGTAGACCTTTCAGCAGACCTTTCTGGGAAGAGAAAAGAAGCCTCAAAACTATGTCTGATGCAACTTAGGAAGAATCTACCCCATGCATTATTAAGTGGTTAATTTTTTACCACTATTAAAAATTTGCCTGCTGCTGCCAGGCCTAACTTCAGCTTTCTGAAGTGCCTAACTTCCATTTTTGAATCATGTTGTTCTTTTATCTCCCAGATCAAAGAGCCTTGGACCTATTTAGAAATATTTAGACTGTATTAGGCTCAGGTAAGGTGCCTGTTATATAGTACCTGGCCATGTCATGACTTTGGGTGATGTATCCATATGGTCCTTTTGAGGCTGAGAAATAGAATCTGTCCCAGTTTTTTTGGAGAGCTATGTACAAACTAATTGACTTATGAGGTGCTTCTGTCTGGTGGCATCCTCACCCTCTACTGAGGTGAGACAGAGGCATACATCAATGCTGACCATTGCCTTTGTTTTTGCAGGGAGGAAGTCTGGATACTCTGGAAGGCTAAGTTCTGCTAAGTTCTAGATGATTAAAGAAATCTACAGCATGCTGTCACCAAGTTACTTGAATTGGAAGGGGTCATCAAGTCCAACCCATTAGGAACAAGGGTGGTTTTTTTAATTATTCCATAGGAAACAGGTTAGGATAAAATACTGCTAATATATATTGCACAAAATATTATTGAGATCCTTTATTTTCTGAAATTTTAAGTTGGTGCTCAAGAGGGAAAAAAATGATGTTTTGGTGTTATGAGAGTTGGAGATTTCTAGAGTTAGCAATGTGGTTCTAGAGGGAGATATATATTGTAGAGGTTTGTACAAGGCATCTCATCCACCCTTCTGCATCAAAACCTCAGTCTCATCTGGTGTAAAGACTATAAACAAGATCTTCCAGAGACAGCTTTTAGGTATTTTTGTTCCCAAGACGTCAGGAGACAGATAGCATGGATCTCCTCCCCAGACTCTACCCCATTCACTTAGGGACGGATCCTCTTGCGAGGAAGGAACTCAAGTATACTTCATGCAATTTTTATTCCATGAAAAAATCGAGGCCTTTCATTACTCAGCATGATATCTCCTTTATGAGAAACACTCCTTCGGGATAGCTAATGCTGGGCATGCTGTGGTTCCGTCCATCTAACCTCATGTACACTATTGCTTAAACCCAGCGACTGAGGAAGCTTTTGTGGACTATGTTGAGTAACTTGTGGTTCTTCTCACTTGCTGAAATATCTCTGAGGCAAGCTTGGACAGTTAGCATCTCTAAACCGCTGGTGGCTGGGAGCCGATGGGAAATGCTGTGGGAAGCAGCAGTAACTGATGGGCCAGGTGAGCCCTCCTCCTGCTTGGTATGGGCAGCAACCCACTGTGCTGAAAGCAGCTCCTCTGTGTCACTGCGCCTTGCACGCATTTACTGCAGCTGACTGTTAGATGAGACTCACCAGACCTGGTCCTGGGGAACTGGAGCACCCTTTGGCAGGCCATGAAGAAATAAGGAAACTGGCAATCGGTGCTGCCAGCCAGGATGAGGTTAGGGGCTTGAACTCGGGCTCTTCTGCTCCTGTCTGGTGCTCCCTGGTGCTGTGTGACTTACCTGGCCAACCTCAGCCATTTGAGAGTTGGTTAGGTCCTCCAAATTCTTCACCTGAACACCTTCACCAGTGACAGGAGAGAGACTGGCACATCTGAAAGGCAATTTTCTCCACTTCAGACACCTGTTTTAAGAATGGCAACATAAATGACTAGCTGGAGCTAGGCAGCTAACATCTAGGCAGCTGTAGTTAACTGAGATTACCCCTTTTCTTTCTGTTACTTTGCTGCCATGCATAATTCATTCCTTTATAGGGAAGACAAGTGTTTGTCAGAATTAGTGAAACAACAGTTTAAAGGCTCCCAAGAAGATATATATATTGAAGCATTTCAAACTGCTGCAAAGCAATTTGTGTCTGTTTGTAGTAAAAGAACATTTATATTCTTTTTTTTTTTTTTTAACATGAGATAAGGGAGAGAGTAATTTAACAAATAATACACCTACCATTTCTAGACAAACTCAAGAGATGTGTATGTTATGGTAGCTGGCCTCAGTCCAGCAAAGCCATTAGCCATGGGTAATTCTAACAAAGAGAAATCGCTTAGCGCCCCCTCCTTGTGCTTTTTAAGGCATTGATCCTGTGTGC
The DNA here is from genome assembly GCA_008921705.1 of Burhinus oedicnemus. Classification (NCBI taxonomy): domain Eukaryota; kingdom Metazoa; phylum Chordata; class Aves; order Charadriiformes; family Burhinidae; genus Burhinus; species Burhinus oedicnemus. Next base: position 399,392 of record VFFE01007612.1, read on the forward strand.
TGATCCATTTAGCCCGTTGGGCTGGAGTATTTGAGGACACAAGGTAAAGGCCACAATCTGGTTCAAAGTTACGTTTACCAGTCCCCCCCACCCCAACCCAAAACCAGCCAGGCAAACTTTTTCCCACCCCCAAGCCCAAAGAGGTTTCCTATTCTACAGTTCCTGTGTGTTACATACCAGCCCTCATCCAGTCCTTTATCCTCCAGGCGTGGGTGAAATTTGTAGGGACTCAGACGTGTCAGCCAGGATTTGAGCCCAAACTCAACACAGCCATCATTCATTCACAAGAAAAGAGATAGCAGGTTTCTCTGGTGGTAACACTGTTGGGTCCTCCAGAGCATGAGCGTTATCCATCAGAGGCACAGAAGGACAGGCTTAACGTTTGTAATGTTAAGGGTTTTTTTCTTTGTTTAGTTTCTGTTGTACTTTGGGGGTGGGGGAAACGGTAAAGGGCATGAAATCAGTGGTGCTGTTTATAGAATAAATGCTTCAGATGAGGACCCATCAGAATTTTTCTATAGCTTTGCTGGTTTTAAATCTCTGTAACAGGAACACATCAGTGCGTTCTGGGATTTTTTTTTCCTGAATGTGTTGGAATTACGCACTGCATTTTATACTTCTCTGTGTTTCTGGTGAACACTTTTAGCTCCCCGTAGGACTTCTGAAATGAGCCTTTTCTTTCCTCTGTGATGTTGGTTGGCATAAATGTGCTAGGGTAGGTACATGATCTGGGAGTTAAGAGCTGCATTGAAACTCTGAAGTTTTAGGTTTGGTATTTGTCTCAAGGCCAGGCATGAACAACTGTTTTTTTCCCCTTTGCAGTTCCTCTGCACGTGTGTTTTTGTTTAAGCTATAGACACAGTAAAATCTCTGGGCTCCCAAACTGCCCTCTACTTGTGCCAAATAGTAGCTGTGCATCAATGAGGTACTTTTCTGTATAGGGCTTTGAGAAGTGCTTGTAGGTAGACTGAAGAGAGAGGGCAAAAATTTCAAGAGTTACTTTTGTGGTTGATCTGTTCGTCTACCTGGGTCCTGATTTCAGCTGGGAAAGAGTTAATTTTCTTTCTAGTGATTGCTGTGAAAGGAATGTCAATAATACCTATTGGTTTTAGTCATTGCTAAGTAATATTTACACTATTCAAGGACTTTTTTCAGCTTCCCATAGAAGCATAGACGGAACAATGGAATGGCCAATGAAATATTCCATATCATAGATGTCATGCTCAGTATATAAATGGGGGTTAGCTGCGGGGGGGCAGGAATCCGTGATCACTGCTCTGGACAGTGCCAGTTCACCAGGTGGTGAGAGTGACTTGTGTCATTATTATTATTGTTATTTTTCCTTTTCTGTCATTGTTTCTATTAAACTGTCTTTATCTCAATGCGTGAGGGTTTTTTTCTCCCTTTCCCCTCTTCCTCCCCCCCCCCCGCCCTTCTTGGGTGAGGGAAGCGGGGGCATGAGCGAGCAGCTGTGTGGTTCTAGTTGCCGGCTGGGGCTAAACCAGAACAACCTGTTACCTACAAATACGCCTAGTCATACCTTATGTACCAATATAGTGTGTGTTTGCTTCGTGCAGTGGGATTTCCTTACTGCCTCAGGAAGAAGCTCTGACCTCTATAAAACTCTGCTGGTGTGATGGCCATGGCTGCAGCATCAAAGCCGCATTTGGAAACACACTTCTCGTATGTGCATACGGTATCAGTATCTATATAAATTAGATACAGTTGTCCGTTCTGAAACTTCCAGAAATGTAATTTCCAGGCCAGCCTAACACTGGCTGTCTGATGCCAAGTGCAAAGGCCAAGTCTTCGTTCCCTGAAATGTAAGTTTTGTCTGTCCTAGAGAGATTTGCACCGTGCTGTGTGTGCCTGTACTTACTGCTGAGGTGCTTATGCGCAGCATCAGTGTAACACATCCATGCCTCACCTTTCTCACTCCCTATTTCATGCAGATGCTCCAAGCTTACAGCAGTGCCATCTGCCCATTCCACGAGTGGAGGACCCTTTGCAGAAATGTTCCTTGCTGTGTAAAGGTAGCAGTCTGCCGCCACCATGAACACTGCCTTCATCTGTGAATAGTTCAGCTGAAGGCATCTTTAAGCTAGACAGAAAAATAAATCGCTCACAGTGGAAAGAGCTCTTAAGCATGATCCAGGATTGCCTCAGTTGAGACCCCCGGGACTATTTGTGCAGTGAGATACTCTTCACTGTGAATAGGAGTGACAAAATCTGGCCCAAAGTTAGTTCCCCAAAAAATGTAAATATAGAAACTGCCACAGAAACATGTGCAAAGACACAGAAGTCTTTTTTCCAACCATGATCTTTCCCAGCAAGGTCTCTCTCTCAGAGGACGGCTGCAGCAGCTCAAAGCTTCACTAGCATTGCGGGTTGACAAGGGGAAACATTGCTGATCCAGCTCAGAGAAGCGGCAATTTGCTTCTATAAAATTACACTTAGTAAAGCTTTTGGGAGTTTGTGTCAGGCGTATCTGAATCACTCACTTCTCAACTGCTTTCAGTCATGAGAGGGAGAGAGGGTCATATGAGGATGAGAAGCTATCTAGACATACAGAGTAACCTTTGATGGAGTGCACAAGCCATAGAAAGGGAACCTGTCAGCAGCTCTGTGCAGTAATGTGGAAGCACTGACTACCCATTTTATTGTGTTTCATAGAGATTTTGCAAAACACTGAAACCCAGAAAACACGAGTTTGCATTACTACATAGAAGCCGACCACCTGGTCCCTGGTGTGGTAGGAGGATCTAGGCTTTTGTGCAAGGGGCATTCCCTATCCAGACTGGTTTCATCTTCCCTAGCTCTGCCGGTAACACACTGTGTATTCTCAGGCAAGTGAATTCTCTGCTTGCACTTCTCTGCATGCCCAGTAAGCACTGGTGAGACAGTGGGGGAAATCAGGCTGAGGTTTTCTGTGAGTGGAGAATCAGATTCCCTTGGCATAATGCTTGAGACCACTGGCTCAGTCTTAAGAAACAGCCACTCTCATCCCCACGGCATGAATTAGCCATGGTAATCTCTGCAAGTGGAGCAGTAAGTAACAAAACTGCTGGTCAGATATGAGCATACGGTGCTGCTTTTAGCAATATTAGTGTGTTTCTCTAATAGTTTTATTGTGTTACACTTATCTGCCAGGCCTTATTTCACCTTTCATTTGTGCACTGTGTCTGTGCAGTGCACAGAGGCTCCATCTTCATTTTTGCCTGCAACAGCTTTTCTTTCTTTAGAAATACCTCTAGTGTTGGGGGAGGGAGGGATGATTTTTGTTGTTGTTAACTTCGCATAACTCTTCAATTCTTCCCCCCGCCCCCGTTTTTTTTTTCCTTTTCAATGCCAGTTACAGATCCCAGATGTCAAATAGCAGCAGCAGCTGGCTGCATGGCAGATCCCTTAGGCTGCAGCTGGATAAGCACTCCTGGACTTACTCTAGCTGTGTCATATAGATGGTCTGCAGATAATTTCTCTGAGCTGTCACGCTTTTCAAATGCCTCTAGCTTCTTTCTTCCCTTCTCTTATTCTGTTAATGCATAGAGCCTGAAAATTCAGCCTTGGAGAAATCTCTCGTGTAATGTGTACAAGGTCTATGGATCAAAAGGATGGCCTATGAGTGCATTATTCCTTTTATATAACTAAATGATTCAATTAATAAAAAATACCAAATATTCCCAATACAGTATTAGATTAGGGATGACTCTGTCCTTGAATACCCTGTATCTATGACAATAGCACTCTTGTATAAAGATGAAAGGAGAAACGTTAATTCAGGAAGTCTGATCTCTCTCTTTAAAATGATGCACTCAGTGTCCAAATTGCTTGAATGGTGCTTTTCTCTTCATAAAGTCAATGCGAGTAGACTAATTGAATGTGAATGACAGAACAGAGCTTCAGATTTCAACAAAAGAATAAGAGACAAGCTCAAATAACAGTAAATTTTCAGTAGAAGAGTACGTGCACAATATACTGGATTATCTACAATGGACAGTAAAAGCAAATTAAAATTTCTTATTTGCCTTGGTGGATATATTTTTAGGAGTACCTGTGCTGGTGAATTTTCTTTACTAGTTGTGCTGTACATTACATTTAACAAAATCCTTTTAGTAATGTGTTGTAGCACTGCCAAAATTACAACTAACATTAATGAAATTATAACAAAGGTATGGTTTTGCTTTTAACTACAAGGTATGTTTTGTAAAAGCAATATAACTTGAAAGTAAAGTATAATTTAGATATTCTGATTAAACTTTAGTATCCCTGCTCAGGATCAATAACACCTTGATAGCTGACTGATTTCATCTGAGATTATTGGGGCATATGCTTAGAGCTTCCAGGTAATATTTCAAAATATCATTTACTAATAATTTACCACTCCACTACTGTCAAGGATATTAACTGACTTGAAATAGTTTGTTCTAGAAACAGAATTACTCATTGATTCAGCCCCCTTCTTTCCCTTATGGGCAGCATCAAGAAAATAGGTTTCACCAAGTGAGGCAAATACACTTTCTCTAAATGCTCTAATCACTCCTGTGCTCTAATTTGTCTCACTTTTGTTTTCTCAAAATATTACCTGCAGCTAAAATGGAGGTGATTGTTGTAGGTATTTTAGTCCTGTTCCTATTGCATCTTTCAAGAATTATTGATTGGGCTTGCAGACACAGTGCAGAATCCAGCTCAGAGCTCCGGGAAAATGCAGAAATGCTGTGCAAAAGGAACTATAAGCCCACGGAATTTTCAGTGCCAATAAAGGCAACTCCACTGTCATTTATTTTAAATCTAAAGCAATACATGTTTCTGCTTTATAGTTACTGAATTATGTCTTGTGCATTATCTCTGAGTGGGACAGTCGTGTAGCCTTCACTTCTGTGGCTTCCTCTAGCTGCTTCTGCGTAACTCTTAGTTAATCTTGCCACTTCCTACTCCCAATTTCAGCTTCCTGGAGATGCTTCATCTTTTCAACTCTCCAAAGGACACTGCAAGGCAGATGTCAATATATGCCATTCTCTCTGAAGTTACTAATGCTTCTCTCCCTAGCGCAAAGATACTTTTATTCTCCCATCCTAAGGGAAATGCTATGTGTTTGTCAATGTTGATGCTTCCTCTTGATGAAACTTGTTGTGGTACTTCCTAATAGGAGACTACTCTGAGTGCATTCTTGATTTCTCTGTCCTTGCTAGTCCGGAACAGAAACCTTCTGTTTTTCTTTTGTCTCCCCAGCAACTCTTCTACCCCTGTTACAATTCTGAAGGAGGCACTCGATGCAATTGTTCAGCTCCTTTAATCTCATGTTTTGTTGTTGTCAGTAAAGTTCCTGCTGGTCCTTTGTTCTGCTTCCAGTTGGTCGAATTCCTCATTCTCAGTCTCACACGACTGACTGACGAGATAGAGTGGCAAAACATCTTGACTGCTCTGAAACAGACTATTGGAAACCTGCAGAAACATTATCTCCTCAATGTTTCTTCGCGCTCTGTTTCATGTCTTTCAGCAGGAGGCATTGTTCCAAAAGCTGTTCCAAATTATCTTTTTTTCTATCTTTTTTTTGGAATTTTTTTATCAGTTTCTTTCTGATTTGGCTAGATACAAGAGGTGCAGTTATATCTAAAAATTGTACAGATAACCCAGAAGCTTCATTCAGCTTCATTCAACACTTTGTGACACCTAAGAGAGTCAGAAGGATTCCACTTAGAAATTGGGTGATACAGGAAACTTCTCTTGGGCTTTTTTTCCCCCTCATTTTTTCCACCTGCATCAGATGTCAATCATTTAATCTCCAAATCTTATGCTTTGTCTTGCTTTCAGCTTGTCTAAATTGCTGACCATCACCGTCGTCTTTTTTTCCCACGCTTCTGATCATATTTGCCTCTACTTTAAGCTTTTATAAAATAAATACTTCTATTAATTCACTTCAAAGAACTTTTCTTCCATCTGCCTGCTTGATCTTCTCCTATGCAACTCTCTCTCTCTCCTTAAGCCCTAGTTTGTTACATCATGTTATGTTACTGCACAACTTCCCCTGTGATTTCAATGGTCTTGATCATTATCCTTCCTTTTTTCATTTTGTTTCTTAAAGCCTCCCACTGAAGTAAACGCTCTTAATTATTCACTTCAGCACAAAGAATATCAAGCTCCATGTGTGCCACTGCAGGACTGTTATATGTTTGATACTGAACTAGTTTGTGCTTTGCTATGTAAATGCTTCTGACCGTGCAGACTACTTCTCACCTGAGCTTACTCATGGAAACTCAGTACCAAGAGAGTAGATCACCTGATGGCAATGAAAATTTATAACGTACAGCTTTTTGTTTAGATTTTTTTTCCACCATAAAGCATCATCATAGCACCATGAAATGTTAGTGAGAGCTTGAATTGTATGTTATGAAAGAAATTCCAGTATGCCAGAGATGCAAGATTTGTGGTTCAGATATGATAAATTAACTGTATCGTATTAAAAGAATCCTTCTGAAAGAACCCCCTACCAGTACAGAGGGAGAAAAAATGTGGAGGACATCTGTCCTGGGGAATATGTAAGACAAACTGTGATATTCCAGCTTTTGTGTTTTCATGGGAGGGAAGATGAAGATGGTGTTTTGCATGAAATGTCTGGAAACAGATAAGTGGGTTCTTCTGCCAGTCAACCTATGTTTCTTTAGTGGTGCCAATATTGCACAAAGTTGTAAGGGAAACTGCATAGGATTTCCTATCTGAAGAGGAAATGTAAGTCACAATAGGAAAAAACCAAAGCCAACCAAGAAGAAACAAGTCAGTAAGAGATGGCATTGAACTTACTGATAGAGGCTAAAGGAAAACATACATCAAGTAAAAACATAGTACTTCAAGTGATAACAGCGGTGTTTAAACACTGTATTAAAGTGCTTGAATTGGAAGATACTGCGGTGCCATGGTGTGACATGTCTCTGTTTCAATAAAATAGACTGAACCTGGGTTTGTGTCTTAGATAATACATAGCACCTCTGCAGCTTGTTGCAGAATTCAACCCATGTGTACAGAAAAGTTCTCTTTTCATGGCCTATGGATGTATAATATGTAGTAGATCATGATGAAACACTGCTGTAGCCACAAAACCACGAGTATCTGCAGCTCAAGAGAGTATCTCTTGACTGATGAGGGGAAAAGAAAATAAAGAAAATATTAAAATATTTCTCTGCATGACAGAACCAGTCATTCATGTGGCAGGTACCACATTATTTATTCAATGTATATTTTGATTGTCTGGTGGGGTTCAGGGCTCCTGTGAGTGATATTACCTGGGCAACAACTGACTGTTCCATCATAATTCTCCATTAGGATAAAGCCACAAAGCAAGGAAAAGCCCGGAGTTAATTTGAATAAAAGATAGAGAAAGGCATGTACTGTGAGCTGCATTCCGTGACAGTCTTAATGTTGTGGAAAAATGCTAATTTAATCTGTTCAGTAATGTTGGTGAGCTTTCTAATGTCATTCAATACCACTTTATATTAGCATTTTCTCCATTTGAATTCTCTTCATACATAATTATATATTTTCAGGTTGTTTGGTCAGAGAGGTGACACAACCAGAGAGGGAATATGAATGACTGCAAGATGTACTGTGTGCAGTAAACGATGATGTCAGATAGCCATTTTTTTAAAGATGATAAACAGGAAAACCTCTAGGCAAACTAGATTTTCTATTTGAAATTCTGAGTTGATTCTGCATGAAGCCACAGTATTGTATAGTAATTGTTTTCCTTTTCCTATATTTTCCTTTTTAATTTTTCAGTAAATGATGAATCTAGGTACCAATTCCATATTTAATCATTTTTATAAAGATCAAAATCCCTTGGAATATGAAGCACTCCTTAGCATGTATTTTGTAATTAGCTGTAAAAATTTACATAATGAATTAAGTAGTTCATTTATGCATGTGACGTGTGTCTGTGTGTCTAAGCCACAGACCCATGCTCAGTGCCCAGTATTAAGAGGCATTCACCACTCACAGGCCATAGTGTTGCAGTGATTGCTTCCTACAACTGACAAGTCAGTGGGAAAAAGCCTGTAGTGTCTGAGATGATGGCACAGTCTGAGGATGACACAATTGTTGACCAACTTACATTGACAACTTCTCCAAGTTGTACTGGGGTGGGAAGAAAATACATGACAAGAAGAGTTTTCATTATAGGAAATGGTCGTGGTAGTTTCCACTGACTAACAATATTACTCTAAATCTTCCTTTAGAGCCAGTCTTTGTTTACATCTTAGGAGCTTCTGAAGTACTTGGTGATTTTCTAGACACTGCAGTAGGAGAAGTGAAAAAAGCCGTCCTGTCATTTGAAAAACCCAGCTGAACATGAAGTCACTGTACTCCTGCTGTCCTGCAAAGGATGATGTGCCCACTGGGGAGTCGTCAGATAACCCACAACAGCTCTAGGTACTAGGTAGCAAAGTAGGACTAAAAGTAATGGACGGAGGAGTGAAGAGTCCATAGTGGACATTTTGTAGTGGATTTGCTTCTCTGAGCACTTCTCTGAGCACTGAGACAGCATCAAACTAGGGCCATGCCATGCCATGCCCTGCCCTGCCTAAACAGCACAACCAAGGCCTTATTTCTCTCGTTTAGAAGATGGGTGTTCTTCATTAAGGCATGTTTGCTCATCTTAATAAGCTGTGTGAATCTATTAAGTAGGGAGGCTTGACTTGAATTGATTTGCTTTGTTTAAACATGCTCTAGCTTTTGCTCATGTATATAGCTCATAAAAAAGAAACCTGTTTGAGTTTAGCCCAGTATCCCATGGTGATTACTTAGAAGTGCTGTCATAGCCAAGAGCTTTGAGTCTAGGATTTTGTTGGCAGCGGTGCAGCTGCAGTAATTACAATGATATGGAAAACTGAACCACAATTTGAAAACCAAAAGGACTATTGCAACTCTTACAGTTCAGAGATTGCTGAGTAATGTCCATTCAATATATGTAGGTAAAATTTGTGATGCGTTATTTTTTTAAATAATTAATGTGGATCAAATCTATTTCAGAAGTAATTTTCTAGTTTAAGCATGCAGGTAGGAGGTTTATTTGGCTGTTTCGTTTAACCAGCCACTTAAGAGTCAAGTAGAAGTTTTAGTGAAATTAATTTTGGCTAGTTAATATTTACAAAAGCCTTTGAAGACATTTATTGCCATATATTTGTTAGATTTTATTCATACGGGTTGAGGAGCGACATCCTTTTGTCTTATAAGCACCTTCTCTTGTAAAAAAGTATTTCAACAACTTTTTGGACCTGTCAGCAGTATTTTTTTCTTGATCAGAGCCTGCAAAGGCAGATTTATGGCTTGGATTTTCAATAGCTCCTGCCAGAGTGAGGCACTGAATCCACCTGAATGCCGTGTGCCCTGAATTCTGATCCTTCACATTGACTAAAGCTGTCACGCGTAATAATAATGAAGAGCGATGAGAATTTGGCGTGCACAACTGTGGCCTTGATTCCATCAGTAGGGATAAGAAAGTTTTTGACCCAGGTCTGGCTGGAATGCAGTGGTGTATTCAGCACCTTCTCTGAGGCTGAATTCAGATTTCTTAGTTGTGATTTCTTTCAATGGAAAAGCAGTTAATTTGCTTAATTCAAATATTTTTATTTGTAAGATATTATTTGCCCACATTCTAAATAGTTCTTCTTATTCTCCTGGTGACAACTAGAGATTGAAAATACCAGCCTTTCACTGAAAAGTCTGCCTGTGAGTCTACAAAGCTTGATTCCATTTCTGCAATTTATATTCTGCTCTTACTATAAATACTTGTTTAATACTTGATTTGGACAATGTTGACTTTGAGAGAATGATAGCAGTGTGGGAGAAATGGATAGAACTTGAAAGCTGGATCCTTTTGTGGTGATCGTAATGTATGAACAAAATAAAATTGACGTGCTGTGGTGAAGTGATCCGTAATCTTATGAAAGAAGCAGTTGAAAAGCAAAATGAAGTCTGAGAATGCACCTTTTTTGAAAAAAACATGGGTTATATGACTGGTATGTTTTTCCTCAACACACAACTGTATATCTGATGTAATCGAAGAATCAAGAAAAATGACATTGCTGAATAAGTTCTGGTAATTAGCCTAAACAGAGACAGATTTATGGAGATGCGTGCTATTTTGAGCAACCAGTAATTGTATTAGCTACACCTCACAGACGAACTTTGTCTTCTGTTTAACAGCAGGTTCGCCATCCTGTCTAACCAGGTTGTTTGGTAATCTTGAAGAGATGATTTTCTGCTTTTGAGAGAATGTTTGAAAGCTGTGGATATGATTTTTATGTATTTGGGCAATCAATCAATTTTATTGCTTGGCTGCCTTCCCAGCTCCTGGTTGCTTTTACTACTTAATTTTGCATTGAACAAGCAAATAAATGTTCTAATCGTATATAAAGAGAACTATTTTGATTGTCATGTTTTGAATTCTTAACAACAGCTTAACGTATTACAGCTATATCCTATCAGCGTATTGTGGCAAGTCTTGTGAATTAATTTCAGTAATGAGTATGAGGAAAATGCCACTAAAACCCTGCAGTACAGCTCTGACATATTTTTCATAGCTATTCCCTTGTAGTTTTCATCTAGCGAGAATTCATCTTCCTTGAAAACGAGTTTCTCGTTCTGTTTCGTAACAGCACAGTGTTTCCGAAAAGCACCGGTTTGAATTGCACTGCAGCCTCCCTTGGTCTTCCACAGTTTGGGTGTCTTAAGTGCAAAGGAGGCTGTCGACATCTTTGATACCTGCGGGCACAAGGAGCAAAGGGTCCTTTGCAGCAGAAGCAGGGTGCTTGGCCCGTGCAGCAGCCGCGCAGGGCAGCGAAGTGGGCACACGTGCCTGAGGGGGCAGCGGGCGTCTTCAGTACGGGCACAGAAACCGCCCCGGGGAGAAAACGTTCAATAAATATTATCTGTAACCTCGCTAGGCCAGGTGTGGAAGGAGGTATCATCCAGGCACTCCAAACTGAAATTTGCTGCTGAGACACAGGTTTGTTTGTCCTTTTAATCCCTGTCACCTCCTCTCCTTTTCAGTTGCTTTATATTTTCTTCATGCTTGATCCCATGCCAAGGTACATTACTTGGAAAAGCTCAATAAAATTCTGGTCAGCTGCTTCTGAGCTGCGTGGATGGTGTTGATGCAAATTGCTGGCTAAAAAATAGTCTCTCCTGATGTTTCATTGGAAGTGGTTGGCTTCTGGGGGAGCGGAGGGAGGTGGCTCCAGTTGGCAGAGTTACAAGTTGGCCTGGAAAAGAAAGAAAAAAAAAATCTCACCCCCCCCCCAAAATTACATACCTGTTAAATTGCTTGCTTTGCATTAGAATAATTTCACTGTTAACCTTAATAAATTGGGATAGCCCATAGGCTGCACAAAAGTAAGTAGGCAAGTCCTTGACTTGCCTTAACTCTTTTCTATATACTCCCATTAATTTTATGCATCAATCCCTTTTTTCCTAAAAAAACCCCCCAACTCTAAACCAAAATTGGATCAAAAAAAAAAATAACCCTAAGATTAAGGAAATCAAGAATGCATACTTTGTGCAGTTCTGTGCAAAAAAAAAAAAAAAAAAAAAAAAAAGAGCAGTACATTAAAAGCCTTAACTGTGAATATACATACCTTTTTTATTGACACTCCAAAAATCAGACCTGATGCAACAATATATATATATGTTTGTACATACATGTGTGTATATACACACATAAGGTATAGGAAAAACTGGGGAAAGTGTAAGGGTGGATCAAGGAAATGACTGAAAAACTGGAGAAAGTGCCTTAGAGGGAAACTTAGGTGTTACCCAAGTATTTGCCAAGTGTATTTGCTTATGCACAGCTCTACATCAAATTCCAGACCAGAGCCAGCTTGCATCCTGCCAGTTTAGGCCCCAGGCAAAAAAATCTGTGTTCAGTTTCTGTCTGACCATGTAGATTTTTCCTGGAAGAGCAAAGTCTGTTGTCATAAATTTTAAGAGAAAAAATGCAAAAGGTACTAAAAGTAAAGGGCTGTTAGCAGCAGTGGGCGGGGGGGGGAAAGGGTAACAAAAGCAATTAAGTACATGTTAGGGAGAGCTGAAAACTAAGTAGTTTCTAATGGTTATAAAGGTGACTGTATGATGTGTGGTCTCCTGTGAAGACTGGAACTAGATCTGAAAACTCAGGGAGGCAGGTGTTATCTGACCTATGACCCTCAGTTAAAGGCAGACAAGGTCAACTGAGAAATCAGCTTTGATAACAAGGGTGATAAAATATAAAATAAAATAAATAGAATAAAAATTTCCAGAAGAGATGGATTTTTCATCTTGTCTAGGCTTACGTCAAAATAGACTACCTTTCTGAAAGAGGGCTTTATAGTTCTGAAATATAAATTAATGAGCTCAGAGTGTCTGAGAAAACTTATGATGCAAATAATAAAAGATATAGACCAAGATAGTTAGATGGGTCAGTGGGTTCTAAGGGAAAGAACAAAAGCTGGGATAGATAAGCAGGTAATCAGTTTCATTTTTCAGCATCGTAGTAGAAGAAGAATGACAGGCGCTAAGAATGCAGTCTCTCATGGATAATTTTCATTATAGCTGGACACCTGCTTTTAGAGGAAACAGTAACATCACTACTACTCTTCAAGATACCTCTGACATGTAAAACTGGGTAACTTACTTTCTTAGTACTAATAAATTCCACATAACTGCTAGAAATTATGATCAAAAAAAAGGGAAATAAAAATGTTTTTATTGTTCTTGTTATGCTTGTTTATTCCAATCATTTAGGCAAATATTCAGATTCCCATATTTCTGATACAGTCAGTGAAGGAAGGTCACCTTCCAGAGCTCCCTTTGAAAGAGCCCACCATCTTCTTCTGACCACCAGGAAACCAAAGTGCTTCTCTGAAGCACTGAATTTGGATGTGTAGGGTTTGGGCTACAGACTCCTCTTTAGAGAATCAAGTGGGTTTTTCTTCTAAATTTCCTTGTGATATTTCTTACCCTGTCCATACCTGCTTGTTCTATCCTGTAAAATATCTGTTCGCTTCTGCAGGAATAGTTATGCCAACACTGTGTGTATTGGGCAAGTAGTCCAAGTGACTTAAAGTGGGAGACAGAAAGAATACCTAAACGCTAATACTGTAATACTTTCTACCTATCAATAAGCCAACAAATTCATGCTTTCATTCAACTATAAAAAGGACCAAAAGCATTTTGTTTTGTTTTTATCATTAAACTTCTGATGATAAAGTGTTAAGTACTGTGTTCAGACCATTGCATACAAGGCTTGCAGTTAATGTGTAATTAACTCTAATTTTCAAGCAACTTCTGCTTGTTTCCTGTATGCATTTCATTAAAATGCTTTTCAACATAGCAGAATTTCATTAAGGGAAAAACAGAAAACAAAAACCACGTCGTGTGTTCTTGCTGTTCTTCTATTTAAACATGCCCTGCATTTTCAAATTCATAAGCATTATGCCAGAGTAAGAACATGTCCAGGAGTGACAGCACTGATGTCTAATGAATCCTGTTAAGACGTCAGGACTGGACTCATGAACTTTGGAGCGGGGACAGTCAGAGCAAGCTTGTCTATCCAGACCACCGGTCACAGGTCTGGTGGGATGGAAATGAAGTCTTTAATGTTCCACTGATTGCTGTGAGATCCCCCAGGTCTGGCAGATCCGGGAGAAGGATGTATGTTTAAATAATAGGACAGAGATTAGGGCCAAAAGAGGGTTATCTACACAAGCTAGCAAGTGGTTGGTGCAGATGTAGCCATCAGTCATGGGCAGATGGATTTGATTTACCCACTGTGGGTAAAGTCAAGCAAGCTTCCACAGAGGATCAGTGCAGGAACTATCTGAACATTGGAAAAAAATTTTGCTTTCAGTGGTAGGTGCAAAATATGAAGGAATAAGCAGAGAAGCTTTGAATTGCCAACTCACTCTCCCATTGTGGCTGAGAGTGTGGTAGAGGAGAACGTGATAGGACACTAGAGAAAGAAATCACAAGTCAAAAGAGATACAATGAATCAATGGAAATTGTGATTAGACATAGAGATTGGTAGGACAATGTACAATAATGACAGAGAAGGAAGTACAAAAAGATGTAGAAATATAATATAGGCTTGTGTTAATATAGTTTATCAAACAGGAAGGCAGGAATAATATGAAATGTTGAAGGCATTTGCAGTCAGGACAGTAAGGTTTATTCTCATGGCTACGTAGTTCCAGGACTGGAGTTTTCTGCCAGGAAATCAGCCAGGCCAGAGCAGCTACAGACCCACAACGTGCTGGTTGTGGCTGGGATGGTGCATCTGGAGCACTTTGATTCCTCTGATTAGAATGCAAGTCAAAACCAGAGGTGCAGCCCTCTGAGAGCTAGGTACTGTTTACAGGTTGTAGCATGACAAAACTTGAAAGAAGTTTTAAAATCATTTATTACCATTAAAAAAAAGCAAATAAAAAAAGAAACCTCTATTGCACACAAATCCAGACACACACCCCATCCAAAACCCCAACCCTCTTCGTGCTTATCTTTTCTAATAGTTCCTCATGGCCACTGAGGCATTTTTTGAAAAAAAGTTGTTTAAAATGTTGCTAATATACTGCTTCCAACTATTTCAAGTCCAATTAACTATTGGTGTTGTATTCTTTGCATTACTGTAGCTTATCCTATATTGTGAAAACTGTCTTAATTTTCTTTTGCATTCCTGTCATGTTTTATCTGTTTTTTTCCATTTGGTAAGATCAGCAACCTTTCCCTCCAAATACTGCCCTTTCTTCCACCCTCCCATTTTTCTTCCTATGTTCCCCCAAAGACATAGCAAAGAAGAAGGGGTAGTGTGTTAAAAAGTTGCTGTGATATTTGGTGATGACTTTTTCTATATGCCCTGTATGGAGGACAAAGAGCATTATTTAAGTATGAACTTTTCCAAGCCTGTCATAGTTGATTTTTCCCTGGATTGGTATGATGAGACTTAAAAGAATTTTAATGGCAGATTTTCCAGCATGGCTTAGTTGAACGTCTTGATATTAAATTTTAATCATCTCAAATGAAGCTCTGTGTGGTGCAATGAAATTCAGCAGAAGTATGCTGTGCTAATAAGCTGCAAACTGTTAATACTGAGATGCTTTTTGTCTGTCTGGTATCAAAAGGCTTCCCTGAGCAATACCATAAAATACGTTTTCAGCTATAAACTCAAAGCTCATCTGTTAAAAATAACTGAAGAAAAGGAGGACATCAGTGGATTCAGTGTTATTAGCATGACTAAAGGTGACAAAGATAAGCCACTGCTGTAGAAGCTTAGGCTTTCATATATCTGTGAAAAAGATAAATGATCCTAAGATGTATTTAGTGGTGTATACCCAAAAGAAATTAGGAAATATCAGTACCAATTTATGTTGAATTCCATCTAAAATACAGGGTACTGTCCTGCTCTGCATGTTCAACAAAGCTGAATTCAAACTGAAATAGAGAAGTCTTTCTGAGGTAAACAGAGTCTGCTTTAACAAAAAAAGGACTAAATGAACTTGGCTGGTTTTGTCCAAAAATAATTGGATGTGAGAGAGAATAGCCTTGCTGCCCGTGGATATGTCAATGGGGCAAATAATAAAACGAGTACAAATATATTTACAGTAAAAGACAATTTGCAAAAACAATGAAGTATAAACTAGCCATGAATAGGTTTAGGCTAAAAGTTAGAAAAAGTTTCCCACCAGCTGGAAAAGTGAGATTATGGATCAGCCTTCCCATATGAGAAAAAAAACTATTTCTAAAGTCAAAACCAGTAAGTTTATGAAGGGATGTGACATGGTGCATGTGGATATACCCACGATTTGTGATGATCTGCTCACTCCATGCTTCCTAACTTTAGCTGCAGATAGGTTGCTTATATGTAACTTTATACAGTAAAATAAAAACCAGAGTCTTCCAGCTCTTTTGCTTTCTCTTCCACAAACCCCCATAAAACCATAAGGATTAGATAACATCTTTTATTATTTGTTATTGCAGTGATTTCTATAGCTCAACCAAGATTTGGGCTCCCTTGTGTAAATAGAAAGTGATTAAAGAACTTGCAATAAACAATTTACCACTAATTAAAGTAAGTCAACCATTAAATTAATTTAGAAAATTGCCATTGTATTTTCACTCTTAAGAGTTCCTCATAATTATTTGTCACAGATCAATTTTTGCATTTCAATAGAGAAAAAATTAATTACAAATGTATATAATTATTTTGCTGTATTTTACTCTTCTTGATAAACTCTGGAAATTTTGCTTACAAAAGTGTTTGAAACCTTTAGTGTTCGAGCAACTTTAAAACACTCAAACAGCACTGAATACTTTTTCCAGCTAATGCTACGTTTTAATGGATGGAGGACAGAGACTGCTGCAATAAATGTGTTAAGTAGCCAGGAAATAGCTCATAGGTTACAGAAATGTCTTTTGCATGGTCTGATGATTTTTTAATGCTTTTTCAACATTCATAATGTTGGGGTTTTTTCACTGTATTGTTTCCAGGTAGATTGGGTAATGTGATATGAACTCTGAAAAATTTGAAATTTTTCAGTTCCATGCTTTCTTGTGAATCTGATAGTCTTACCATTTTATTATCATCATGGATGAAGTATTCGTATCTGTCGGGTCGTCCCTGTACACATTAGTATGCTATCCACATTGCCTTGCAGAAATGCAGAGCTGTGAACACATAACTGAAAGACGAAGCATTTGCCACAGTAATGTGTCATTATTTGCCTACTTTGATGTTCTCGCACATGATAGCTCATCCTTTTCCTTCAAAGGGATCCCACTAAACTGTAACTGCAAGTAAGGGCCTACGGCAATCTCTATTTGTACTAAAAATCACACCTTTTTCTATGGCTCTTCTAATCGTGTGATGTTTTAAATATATAAGCCATGTTGCATGATAATCTTTCCTGACTCACCTGCATACTTAGGTCGGGGGTTTTCATGACTAGTGGCTTTTCTAGAATTGTCTTTTATAAGGCTCTGCAGTCTGTGTTTTTCTTTCTGAGTGTTTGAAAGGAGGGAGATCTGCTGAAAATGTGACAGTGATAAGTTTAGGTCACTTGGACAGTATTAGAGCTTTTCCTGCTCTTTCTTGAAGAATTTGAGTGATGTTGAGAAAAGTATATTTTTAAAACTTTTTTTGTATTGATTTGTATCCTAAGAAAATTAAGTTGGAATATCTATGTGTGATCAAGTGTTCTTTTAAGGTTCCACTAAACCAGGCATGCTATTTGATCTGCATTTGATTTTGGAGCTACGTTGGGAGAACTTTGTATTAAGCCATTGGATTTTCATTCCAGATGCTTGTGTTTTTGCAGAGCACTTCAGCTTTCGAGATTTTTACCCATGGTATGTTATAGAATTAGTATCATTTGTATTTCTTTTCTTTTTTTTTTTACAAAGAGTATCTCAACATTCTTGGATTCCAAGTCTGACTGTGGGTTTATCACAAGCTGACCACAGCGTAACAGGAGTACTCTGAGAGAGCACAGATATGTTCTTTAAATTGTATAAGTACCAGCTGTAACTTTCTCTCTTGTGTCAGTCATCAGTTTTGTCACTTCCCCACTAATAACTTGGTTTTATTTCCCCTCTAGTAGTTAAAACAAAATCTTATAGTTTAAAGTAACAGATTAGATGTTTCCTGCCAGGAATTAATGCATGACACACATTCTTCTCGAGATCTGTATTTCCAGCCATGAGAAGGATTGCTCCCACTGTTTCGTAAGTACCAGGCGCATCCGCTTCCTCCTCCTTTCATTGAAAAGCTCCAGAAGACAGAATTCAGTTGGAAGGAGGGATGCGTAATTTATGCCCTCCCTTACCATAAGCAAAGCCAGATTTTAAAGACAGACTAAAATAATAGAAGAATCCAACTGCAGTGGAGTGAGATAGAGGAGAAGTGGCACAGAGGAGAAAAGATGTTGCCTTGGATTTCTGCTTCAGGCTAAGCTGTCCTGCCAGGTGTTATGCAAAATACACCATGACCCTACTGCCAGGAAGAAAAGAAGCAGCATAAACTGGCCCTTCCTAAGAGTGGATTCACTTCAGCCAAAAAATGTAGTAGTCAGGAAGCCAAGGGCCAAGGGGAATAAGAAACTGCTCTCGTCGTGGGCAAACTAACTATGTCAATCTAAAGGAGTGTGGAAGGACTCCCTGCTCCAAGCACGGAGTACAAATGTGTTTTCCTCAACTTCATGGGTGAAACATAACCTGTAGCTTTTGAAATGTCATGAGTGGTCACTCACATACCTTGATTGCACGCTTTTTGCCTTTTAATGGTTGCTGATCACTCGAACTGAGGTAAAAAAATTATTCGCTGGATACTGTAGCCACAGTTGCCGGCGATAAAACAGGTGTCAGCACTGATAATTCTGAAAAAAAATTCATTTTTTAAAAATCTTTGCTGATGTACTAGTTGCATACACAGTTTTTTTGAGAGAGTTTTGAAAACAGTCCTACATTAAAATAGTATAAAATCATAGCTGTGAGTCAATGCTTATGTGGAGACAATGTAACTTCTGCTTATGTTAAGAAAATGTATCTTAAAAGAGCAATGATCAAAAACGGGTTGATTAGAGCTAAAGAATGTAGTAATTTGGAACAATGCAAGTCAAGCATCTTGAAGAGTTTGTTTTCTGTTAGAAATTTGAATGTCCTAAAAAGCATTGCCAAGCTGTAACAAGTCCTTTATTCCACAAAAACAAAATTATGTGGAAAGTGAATGTTGCCCTCCAGCAAAATTACATTCCAGGTTGCCCAAATGTCTTAAATTGTTCTCTGTTCTCTCTGGCTCAGGCTTCCCTTTCTTCCTCATTGACTTAGTGGAGGCAACAGCAAAGAGATGTCTTCAGAGAACAAGAATGCAGTTGCTTCCAAAGTAGGGACATGAAATATTCATGATCAATTTACCTTTTTCTTTATGACTCTCATAACAGTTTAATAGAGAATGGGTGTTAGTGGGCCTGAAGTCTTTCTGCTCCACCTCCTTCTCTTTGGGAAGGTAATCCTCCCCCTCTACTCTGCCCTGGTGAGGCTGCATCTGGATTACTGTGTCCAGTTCTGGGCTCCCCAGTTCAAGAAGGACAGGGAACTGCTGGAGAGGGTACAGCAGAGGGCTACCAAGATGATTAGGGGACTGGAACATCTTTCTTATGAAGAAAGGCTGAGGGACTTGGGTCGTTTTAGTCTGGAGAAGCGAAGACTCAGAGGGGATCCCATCAATGCCTATAAATACTTAAAGGGAGGGTGCCGGGAGGATGGCACCAGTCTTTTTGCAGTGGTGCCCAGTGACAGGACAAGAGATAATGGGCACAAACTTGAATGCAGGAAGTTCCATCTAAACATGAGGAGGAACTTCTTGACTCTGAGGGTGGCAGAGCACTGGAACAGGCTGCCCAGAGAAGTGGTGGAGTCTCTGACTCCGGAGACATTCAAAACCCGCCTGGATGCCGTCCTGTGCAAGCGGCTCTAGGTGACCCTGCTGTGGCAGGGTGGTTGGACTAGATGATCTCCAGAGATCCCTTCCAACCCCTGTGATTCTGTGATTCTGTAATTTTAAAACAGAAATGAAGGCTGTGGGAGATCATCAACTCAGACTGTTTGGATGTGTATTATAGATAGCTGTGTCTGTCAAAAAGGACCAAATTACACCTTTCTTGCTGTGAAGTCCAGAAACCTTGAAGATATGTTGTTAGACAGATAGTGAACCATTTGAGTAGAGACAGATGAAACTCTGCCTGGATAGTGTCAGGTGAATTTCTGCTTAGGAAATACCAATAAACTTGCAGTTTATAAATCTAAGTATTTATCTAAGGAGACATAGTAGGGAGCAAAAAAATTCTGCAGTGGTGTCATGAACAACTCTCCACGCCTTTGGTTATCATGCAAGGTAACCACCGTTGTCCTCCTTTCTCATCAGAGGACAGGAAGATGCAACCACAGCCACACAGATTTTCCATATCTCAAGATAACTAGCCCCATGGAGAAGAAGTAGCATCCTTGTTTCTTGCTAGCTTCCCTCAGCTAGTAGCTCATCAAGCTGTGCCATAGCTCATCGAGAAATTATAGGTTTGACTTGAGAATGGATAACTGTAGGGCCAGGCCCTCTGTCACTCAAGAGGTCAGACAGATGGGCTACACTGGTGCTGATCTGTGCAACACCCAGCGTGGGGCGAGGCTCCCTCTTTTTGCCTGGAACCGTAAGCCGCAAGAGTGGGCATACTTCAGCCATTCCATGTTTTCTTTCCACCTCACTGTCTGTAGGCTACATCCTTGTTGAGCTGTTTAGAAAGATGCTGGGGTAATTTCTGCCTAAAATATAATCACCCCTCTTTAATTCAGGTCAAGACTTGTATCGTTTCCAGTCTCGCTGGAGAGGGGATGATGCCTCCCAGCTCTTGCATGCAGCAGCGTCTTGCGCTGCTGCGCTGTGCCTGCAGCCTGTGGGGAGCTGCTGCCGGCAGCTGGGAAAAGGGTATGTTTCTCAGGAAAGCAGAAGCTGATGGTTTGCTGTAAGCACAAACCTCCTGAAAGATCTCTTCTGGAAAGCATGGAGATTGGGAGGAGAGGATGAGGGATGATGAGGGGAGTGAAGAGAGTGTGTATGAAGGATGACTGGATGGGAATTTGTTCCTCCTTTGATGATTTTGGAGGCTGGGCAAAGGAAAAATCCTTAGTTTTCTGCATCCATTAAAGCTGTCGGGAAAAGCAATATGTAGAGCTCAAGTATAGGGTGGAGGGGTCCCTTGGGAGAGTACCCTAATGTTTCTGAGAGGCTAATATTTGGATTCAGAGGTTATTTCTAATGCAAACATCATTTGTATATTAAAGCTGTTTCAGAGCCCAAGTGGCATCTGGACATTTTCCTCTTCAAATCCACTAGCTACCACCACCATTACAGTGCAGATGGCAGTATGTCTGCCTTGGGGGTATAACTTATAATAGGAGGGGAAGGTCTGCAGTTGCCAGAAATTGAATTATCAACAGCTAAGGGTCTGAAAAAGTGGAAAAATTAAATAGAGATAAATCACCGAGCACTGATGGCTGCCATCCAAGTAGTCTGAAAGAACCAAACAACAAAGCAGCCAAGCTGCTAACCCAAATATATAATTTACCCTTAAATTAGCGCTCTACCTGCCCATTAAAAATGTTTTCCAGAGTTTTATACACAGCTAACCAAATTTACTTCAGTCCCAAAAATAGTGGTGGAGGAGATCTGTGTCACTTTTGTGTAGTAACTGGAGGAAGCACACAGCCCCTGTGCCAGCACGGGACACCAGGGCTGGGTGGTCGCTCCGAGTCTCGCTGCAGCCCCACTCCCCACTGTCCCCAAGCAGAGCTGACATATTTTCCCAGGCGGGCACCAGCTCATCTGTGCTGCCCTTTCCCAGGGGAGGGAGGGGAGGCGGGAAAGGGACCCACCACCCTACTCGGTTCCAGGGTGGGTTGTACAATGCTCGCCGTGGCATCAGAGGCTGGATTCAGCCCTCTGCAGGTGTGAGTTGAGCTAAGCCCTAAACATAGACTAAGAAGGCACTATGGTGGGTGAGAATCTGCTAAAAACAGGCAGTGTGGTTTTTATGTGTTGCAGCATGCTGCACCAAAATTTTGCATCACAGCCTTTTGATCTTGCAGCGCTGCTAATCTGGGGCTCTGCAGCAATTCAAAATGTATTCAAAAGGTAGCATTCAGATCCAGACCTGCTGTTAAAGTTAGTCTGCTAGTATAGCATGCTTGATTGCATAAAAGTCATTATCTGATTTCTTTCCCAATATGTGAGAGGTTATCTTCCCCAAAAATGCTAGTTTGGCATTAAGCAGAAATCAAAAGCCTTCATAAGTTTTTAGATCAAGTATCCTGCCAGTTGTAGTTCTCTACTCCCCATCTTCATGGTGTCAGGATCACAGCTATCACCATATTAGAAATAGTAATCTTTGGTGAGGAGAATTTCTAGCTTCTTCATTAACCAAGCGCTAATAATACATCAGAAAGCATAAGAAGAATAATTTCATACATTATTAATTCCCTGCAGAGGATGCAAAATTTAAAAGAGCTCCTGTCTTTCTGAGTTTATGTTTCTTAGGTAAGAGAATGGGAAAAAAATTCAATTTACCTATATTTGAGTTATACTTGGGTACAAGCAGACTGACGAGAATCTATTTTCTCCCTCCCCCCTCTTAAAGGCTTGTCCCTGAAGGGTGTGCATCAAAGGAAAAACCAGTGCTGTGACTATTGCCTCAAAAAAGACAGACCCTTCTACCTACTGCTGTTTTCCTCTCCGCTACCTAGAGAGCAGATGTACACAGGAATAGATTCATACACTCGTTACGCATTTAACAATGCTATACATCTCTGTTGACCGATCCAGCAAGCTCGGCTGCCATCGCTGTAGTACAACTGACACATTGCTCCGTACCTTGCACCCCTTCTGTAGGTAAGAAATACAGACCTAGAGGAGTATCTTACCAATACTTCTTTAAAATTACTTTAGCTGATGAAAGTGCCTCCAGAAAGTCAAAGATTGAATGGAAATGCAAAGACTTCTCTCTACAGGTAGCCCTTTCTCTAGAGCTGGCATAAAGGGCAGTGGCAAAGACTGTCATACACAGGCCAGATTTTTGAAGAGGAGAAAGACTTAAGTATCCATTTTTTGTTCACCTGATACATTTCCTGAGCTGTACCTTTAGAAAAAATATTTTGTGGGTTTTTTTTCCTGAAAAAAGGGGGTTTATGCAGTTGAAAGTATCTGTTTCTTTCCTATATAGTCCCCAAATAAGAGTGTACCTTTCCAGCCAGACATAGTCTTCCCAGGTATATTTTTTCTCATGAAAAGGAAGAATTTCCGCAAACTGTATAATGAAAACAGTTATCAGCATGAGTTGAGACTGGACAATACATAGGATGCACATTTCTAAGAGTAAGAATTACTCAGCTGTCCCAAAGTCAGTCTGCCTTCAAGAAGAATGGAAATACCAGGAGCACTGAATACTGAGATGGAGGAGAACCCTGTGGCTCCTTGCTCAGCAGCTCTGGCTTACATTGCCTGAAATTCCAGGTCAGCATTAGCAGGGAACTGCTATGAAAGATAATTGCTTTAAAGGCCCTTGCTAAATACAGACACTGCATTAGAGTGATCATGTTGAAAGTTCTGGAGGACCAGCAAGGGAAGTGACATGAGAAGAATAGCAAAGTAAAAAAACAGGATTGCAGCAGGGGGAAGATCTAGAGCTTGCTAAAGATGAATTGATCTCAAAAGAAAAAAAAAAAAAAGCCTTTCTTATATGAATACATCCCTGAAAATAATAAGAACTGTCTTTTTGTATGGAAGTAAAAAGAGAAAGGAGGTGGAGTCCAGCATACAGGGCAGCCTCTGAAGCAGCAGTCAAGAGGCTCTGGTTCTATTCTTGGCATTTTATTCTTCTGCACTTCTTTCTCCTATCACTTTGCTAGCTAGTAAGATCTCTGCAGCAGATTAGTAGCTGCGAGAGCTGTGTGATTTATAGAACAGCAGCAAAACTGCCAGTTCTCACCTGGGATGCATAGCTATACTGTCGTTATTTTAGAAATTATAATGTCTTGCAGTTTGCTTAAGCTCAGTGTCAGTTATGTGCATGTACGTATATAGCGAAACCAAACCCGACCACCACAATTATCTTTACCTTCTTTGACTCTCAGGATGTGTTCGTCAATTAGAGTGTGCAACAGTATCTCAATTTTTGTGTTGAGAATTCACAGTTATTTCAGAGGCATTCACAATACGAAAAGAATTTAAACACTCCCTGCAAGACTCCTTATCTTTTTCCAGCACAAATTTTCTTTGTGTTACCCAGCTATCTGTGAGCCTTTGGCAAGATCCTCCTGGAAGCTCTCACTCTTTTTTTTTTTCCTAATCTTGAGTATGGTGAATAACATTGAGTCATCTGCACGCATCCCTGGTTCTCTGATTTTTCTCTCATTCTCTGTTTGTTCATTATTAGTTGAAACTGAACGCTGGGATTCAAATCACCTAATTTTTAAGGTTTATAATGCAGAGGTTTAAATCTGAGTCAGTGTCCCCAAGCTCCCTTTGCAGTCTGCGGAGGGGAATAAACAGTTGTAGGACATGATTCATCTCATCTTAAACTAGATCTGTGAAACAGGTCAGATGAATCATATCTTAGAAGCCCTCTACAGACCTAAGCTTGCTTAACCATAAAAGCGAAACAGCCTAGTGTCAGATCCGGAGAAAAGGAAAAAGTAAGCCTATGCATCCTGATTCTTGGAGGAGTGAGAAAGGATGACAGCGTTGCTACCCAAACTTATTTATGTTCCCTTAGCATAACCCAGATAACACACCAGGTATAAGTTGGCATGAGCCAGGACAAGCAGTTATACCAGCAGGCCTTTGTGGAAGGAGCGAAGAGGGGCAGGGATGCAGGGGGAGAGCAGCCACCCCACCGGGTGATCAGAAACCAGGTTAGCTCTGACTGACCTGGCCCTAAAGCTGCACGGCCGGTGGAAGGGGCAGCCCTTGCCTCTCGCATCTCCTCCACCCCAGCTGCCTGCTCCTGCTGCCTCTGCTGCCACAGGGAAAGAGCGACTCGCTGATCCGTGTGAAGGCTAACTCCAAAAATAAGAAAAAAAAGAGAAAAAAAAAGTTGGTTGAAGCTGAATCTGAGAGCTGCTCAAGCATGCCGCATGGGTGCTAGCACTGACATGGGAAAAGGAAAGTCGTGTTTGCAGGAGTATGTGTTATGGATAGTTCTTATGTCTAGAGCAAAAGATGTATTCTGGACAACTCAACGTTATTCTTGCCTGGAGCTTGGAAATATTATACCCTCCTTCTTTGTTTTATTTCCTTTGACTCTGCAAGGTTTTTGTCCTTGAAGTACTACAAAGCAGAGACACTATCAGCCTCCCTGTGTTACCTCAGAGGGTGTGGAGCAGAATATTTGCTGAGCTGTTTTCTTGGTAATACCAAAGCTTATTACAAACATACTTCTTCACACTGGAGGTTTTTATTTTGGTGGTTTTGAAATGGTAAGCAGCTATACTCAGAAAATGCATGCTCTTTTTAGGAAACGTAGCCAATGGGAGAGTTGTTTTGCCATCACATAAGGATTCTTTGGTATTAAAGTCTGGCCATGAATTGAAAGTTGATTTCATGTATGAAATATTTAGACAGTGTATTGATAAACAGTCCTACTGGAAGGGATTGTTTTTTCAGATCTCCAAGTATATATGTGTTATTGGCTTATGCAAAGAAACTCCTGCATGGCAGACTAGGACATGCTGGTTGCATTCTTAGTTTTGACTGAAACCTTTGATATTTGCCATAAAATAGCACAGAAAGTCTTAATCTATTTTAAAAAAATCGGTAATAGCAGGTATAATTTAAAAGACTGAAGGTTACAAGCCAGTTCACATCTCTTGACAATTACATCCACAAGAGGACAGGAGAAGCCAGACCTGCACCAAGGACAACCAAGTGGCCCAGCTCAGTTCTGGGCCACTGTGGCAGCTGGAGTATCATCAGCGTGGAGCTATTTCAGTCCAAAAGCAGGCTAATTGGATTTGGTGGTTCATTACTGTAGCACCTAAAACAAAAAGTCTGTTCTACAGATATTATGGCTCTAGGAGTGCCTGTAATTAAGGTAGCCCTATTTTAGCAAACCCCTGACTTTCTGAACAGCCTCTTCTTCACTGAACCTCATGTTGATTCTCTCTCCAAAATGAATACACTGGGAATGTAAGGCCTTCTTTTTTATTTTACAAGGCAAAGAAATTAGACTTTCACATTAAAAAATAAATAAATTAGGGAGACTGAGGGAAGCAAGATTTAGGGGTGTAAAGATATGAGCAAGGTAGCTAATTTGAAACTAAATTGAATTTGGTAGGGTTTGGCTAGCTTGGAGAAAATGTTTTGAATAAATAAATTACACTTGCTTGTGAACAATAAGCTGTTCACATAGAAAAGAAATTCTGCAAGTCAAGTGGGGAACGGCTCAAGAGGAATGCTGGTGCATGTTTTAGTCAGGGTACATATCTAATAAAATATTCTGAAGGAGAAGGCTGCCGGCAAAAGAGAGCTGGGCCTTTTCTGTTTCCTCACTGGTACTCTTTCATATGCATGTATCTGTCCTTGATCATCTAATTATACAAGTGATTTGATATCTTAACTTTTAAGCTATGCAACCCAAGATGCATTGGGAATGTACAAGTCCAGAGCTGAGAAACTGTAAACAAAGGATAGCTCCATATACTTTGCAGAACTATACCAGTTTAAATCAGTTGAGGACTCAGCATCTTTTCTAGGAAGACTCATGCTCCTAGCTTGCTCTGAAGTACATTTTCAGTTTGTCATCTTGTAAAAGCCTTGCTGACTTTTATCTTCTTTAATAGCTTGACTCTGTTATTACTTCCAAAAAGCTCTTTACTTGAGTTTCATTCCTGATGGAAAGTGTCAATATGAGGACGCTGTAATGTGTGTGTCACATATGTGCTGTATATTTTGAGGTTTTAAATGAGATATAAGTCACAGTGTAGAGAAAAGCCACTGTAAGGAATAAATGTCACCCAAGAAGAAAAAGAAACATATCTGCAATTCACAAAATATAGCGATGAAATTTAATATAAAAATCTGTTCACCAGGGAGCAAGAAGAAAATACATCTGAAAGTATCAATAACAGAAATGAGGATATTCTAAACCATCTTCTCTTCTGTCCATAAATGATGAATTTTCAGTTGCTCACCGTGAGCTCTTCTGTCCCTGCGAGGCAGAGGGATTTTACCTGAGCCTGTCCTCTTTTTTCTTGGTCCTTGTGGAGGGAAGAAAACATACTTAGCTGTGAGTGGGACCAATGCCACCTTCCTCAGTCCTCAAAAAGAGATATGAGAAGCATTTCCACTGCGATGCATTTTTTTTTTGCCAAATATCAGCCCCAGAGTGAAAATGGTGTGGCCATGTCGCTTCCCTACCATTTCTCCACAGGGCTCTAAACGGGCCTATGCAGCTGCCAAAATCGTATTTCCTTTCAACCTATGTGAAGGCACACCAGTAGATACTAGAAATGATGACAGAAGGGGTTCCCAAAGCAGTTGTTCAGTGGGGTAAAAACAAAGTCTTCCCATCGCAACAAGGGAGGATATCAGAGGACTTTGTCTCTGCAGTCAGAAACCAGAGTGATGAGCACCTAAACTCACGAGGAGGAGGAGGGAGGTGGCATCTAATTTCCAGCAATCATATGAGAAAATTTTTTATGTATCTCTTATTCTATTTGTGACTGTAAAGAAATAAAGCCTTCCCAGTCATTAATCTGGAGGAAATTTTACCCACGGGAAGGTGAGATAACCTTGCTCGCCCTGGGAGCTGGTGATGGATCCCACTGCTCTTGTCCTGCTGCCACCACCTCCTAAGGTTACTCTTCTGACAAGCTGATGGCAGCTTATTTCTTTTCAAGCCCTGTGCCTGCTGAACAAAAAATATCAGATATTATACAGCAAAGCACTACTTGCATGTTTGGAACACCCAGAGCATGCTGTGTCTGTTGTAATTGTGCTGAAATGGTAGCATATTTAAATAACATCCTACCTGATGGTACAATTAGCAGAGTCATGCATGGGCATTTCTCTTGCTTTACATGGACTATCTCCTTTTTGTATTCCTGTTACGTCCCAGTGCTCTGGCAACTTGATCTGTGAAGCCGTTCAGGGGGCTGTCCTGTGATGAGCTGATATTTTGGCAGTAATGAGAGCTGCTGGTAGTGATGGAACTGAAACACTGTTTTTACCCTGGAATTTTGCTTATTTTGATTAACCAGTGCACAAGAGCTACTGGAGAGTTTGTTGAATTTAACAAGTTAAAGATCACTGGACTAAGCCATACACTTCTCTTATGGAAGTTGAAAGTAGCTAAGCCAGACTGCTCAGTTTCTGAGACCAAATTTCTTTTTCATTTTACTCTTCTGTGTCTGAGAGAGAAAGCATCTCTCAGAAAGCTGAAGTCTTTTTTTCCCGTTTCTCTTAACACAATAGGTTAAAGCTACATGGTTAAGAAATGGCACCGTGAAATGCCTTTTTTTACAATAGCTCTTTGAGCAGACAATGTTCAAACCATCCTGAGGAAGAAAAAAAAGCATGGATTACTAATATTTGCCTAATGTGAATTTCTGTTTATGTCATGAACACCGATGCAGAACTCTTTTCTCACTGAACAGGCAGGAGGATGACACACAGAGCCTGTTCACAAAGGCTAACATTAGGCACAGGAAGCTAATCTCCTTCAACTGCCTTTAAAGTTAGTGGCACTAGGATGGATGACTCAGAGAAGGAGCAGCTGAATTTAGGTGCTCTCACTTGCCTGCTGGAAGGCCGTAGACAAACTAGTTTAACTAAAGTTGTGAGTGTATCTTTTAATGACCATACCCAAACTGTATGTCTTGAAATATGCTCACTATTTTGATCCGTGGCAGTGCACTCACACACTTTGCCAGATGGGTGTGTTCCATCTGTCTTTTTCTTCAATGGCATATCGCAAGCATCAGCTTGAACAGTAAATCTGTGCTAGAGTTAGCCATGGTTTATTATTTCTGTTAATAGTCTATGAAAGATCAGTAATCTCAAAAAGTGAGACAAAATTATTCAGACTAATAAAGGACAGAGGAGAAGACTGGAGGGGAACTTATAAGATGTACAACAGGCAACAGCCAACATTTTGGTCCACAGTCACATGTGTAAAATAATTTGAAGGATTAGGAGACAAAGTCTGCAAATTGTCACCGTAACCACAGCTGGAATTAAGGGTCAACCAGTATCATAGCTACGATGGCACATACTAGGATTTTCTGTGCATTAATCAATTTAATTCCTGTGAATCTTGGCTACTAATGCAGAATGGAGGAGATTCTGGAGTGCGTGTGGTGTAGAAGCCAGAGAGGTCACCAAGTGCACAAGGGCAGGAGCATGGCATAAATAGCAGATGCTGTGTTTGCTGCATTTATGATGACTGTCTCATTGTACAGCTCAATATGCAATTGGCTGGTACACGCCTTATTTACCTGTGGGTTTTTGTTTGTTTTTGTTTTCCTAGAAGTTCTTCTAAAGTAAGCATCTTATAGTTCTGAATAGCATGCGATGTTCTGTCATCATGCACGTCTGAGCAAAACTTGCATCCCTGCCCTTGTGTTAGTCCTGGACAACGTAGGAAAATTCTGTTAACAGGAGTCATGTTCTGTCAACAGGGACTTGTGTGCTTCCACACATACCCAGTTTGTAGACTGATAAACCCCAGGTTTGTGTCAGCAGCCTGGAAGTGCTTTTGCATTTTCCACTCACAGTGATGGTGTGTAACAGCCACAGTTTTCAGCTCAGCTGGTCAGAATTTCCAGAAGTTCATTCCCCTCCATTGGCATCCCTGTTTTGATTGAGAATTACTTTTGTTTTGGCTGGAAGTTGTGTAAGCAGATGAGCAGAGATTGGTGAGAAAGATGAGTTTCTGGGACACCTCACTTTGGGGAGAGGACCACAGGATGAGGGAGATACCAAGCTTGTCTCTGAAGACTGGACCAGCCAAAGCCACTGTTTGTTCGTGTCAGCAAGGACAGTGCAGTGACAAAAGGGAAGGAGGCTCCAGTCAGTACTGCTTTATGGCTTCTCCTCCTCACAGGTCATGCTTTTTCTGTCCTGGGGTTTGCTCCGCTTCATTTCCACCTGCCACCTTGCTAACAGAGCTTCTCTAGCTCTGCAGCACAGCATCTATCAGATGGTAGATATTTGCCTTATCAAGAGCACTTTCTGATAAACATCTCCGTTGCACTGTCCAGGTGCTCAGAAGCATACTCAGTTCTTTCACAAGCAGGACAACATTTCTCCTTGCTGCTGCACAGATGCCAAAGTGTAACTCTGAGGCAGAACTGCAGATGACAGGCCAAATTCCTCAGTGCCCCCTGTGGACATACGGGAGCCAGAGATCAATGCACCTGTGTGGAGCTTTTGCAACATGTTTTTGAGCATGAATATGTGACTACTGAGCACCATTTTTTATTATCTTGTTTAGGAACCATTTTTTGTGCCTTACTGGAGAAGTAACTCTTCCTGCTGGTATCTTCAGATACTGGATAGATGGGTGGCAAATGGGAACTGGCAAAGCAATCCTTTCTGTAGTCCCCTTCCCACCATGAACTATGAGTTCTCAGCTCCCTGCCATGCTGGGTGAAGTTGCAGCTTTCCCTAGAATGGATTCCCTGCTTGTGTTTCTAATACAAAAAAAAGAAAGTGAAAGCATGATGGAAAACTGCTTTGGCGTAAGTAATAAAAGAAAGTTGACTCTGCCATGATTTCTGCTGAAATGGAGCTATAGCTGTCCATAATAATTTCAAGATGATAAGTTAGAGCTGAATGCAGAAAAAGTGGTAGTTGGTAGGTGGCCTCCATCTCGTCTTAATCTGATCTAAATCAAACCTATGTGACGCAATCTTTGCAGGAGCCCAAACATTGCGTTTTCCTGTGTTCAGCTGAGCAGTGAATATCTCAGAAGTTACAGTCCCTGATCATTCACTCCAATATCTGTCCATTCTTTTTGCTTCTGAATTTTCCTTCCATAGTAGACCTAAATTCCCATTTCATGCTTTTAATGCTTCTGTGATACAGACACAGAAGAAATGTGCAACCAGAGTAAACTGGGGTGGCCTGAAAAGCAAAGGAGGGGAACACTAAATGTTAAAAAGAAAAGTGTGCTGAAGTGTGAAGAAGCAGATGGACAGAAATGGGGGAGTTGACCCAAAGCGGGAAACTCAGGGAAGTGTGAGCACTCGGGGGCTGTGTCAGGCTCTCCTAATCCTGGGGCTCCTCTGGGCTCCCGTGGGGCTCATGGTGTCAGAAAGTTCTCCAAGAGCCACCGAGTGCCTGGTGCACGGTGCAGGAACAGGCACTGAACGGTACAGGTGCTCAGTGGTGTGTGCGGTCAGCCAGCACAGCTTTGTGGCATACGTACAGCCTGATTAAGGGAGCAGCACGAAAAACATTGTACCAACTTCTCTGTTAGTGAGAAGATGATGCACCAGGCAGATACACGTTTGAAAGAAAGCAGTTAGGCAAAGCAGCAATTGTAGCACCATCATATACATATCTATTCATATGTGAATAATGGCTTCAGTAACTCTAGCTGTCTTTTGGGAAATTATGCTCCTTTTATATTTTATTAGCTAATAACTTTCTGACAACTGAGTCATCAAATTACAATAAAATAATAGTGAAATATTTTTAACAGTGCATATTTTAGCCAGTGTCTGACAATTATGTACTCACTTGCTTTCATTGGAAAGATCATTTAGGTAAGAACAAGGAACATATCCACTAGAAGAAATAAATTACGGACATGTCTGTCATTCTAGAAGTACCTGAAAGCAAGAGGAAGTACAGGAGAAGGAGAGATAAAATGGGATAGAGTTAGAAAATAGAGTATTTCAGTAGTATTAGCTGCAGATATTCTAAACGTAGATTCTATTCCACATATTTGTTCTTAGTGGCATACAGCAAATCAAAGGAGCCAGTTAGTTTTGAAAACATTATTAAACTCAAAAGTATAAAGACCACTATTGTCAATTATTAGGTACTTCAATAATTTGAACTCTAGTGGCAGACAAACCAACAAGGTAAGAAGTAACATATCTAAATATTAATTTTGGCATGTATTTCAGTTTGTTTGTTGTTATTGCACATATTTATTCTTTTTGCTCATACCCGTCCCACACAGAAAACTTTTTGCCATCATTGTTTTTGAAAAGTGATTCAAGTCACATTGCTAGTTCAAGTTCAGGTTTGGTCATTTGCTCACATTATTAAATACTGGTCATTATTAATTAAGACATTATAAAAAATAGCTTGCTTAGTATATTTATGCAAGCTTTGAAATATTCTAAAAACTAACCATTGTCCTTAGCTTCTAGCTGTGTTACGCTGCTAAAAAAAATTAAATACTCGGACCATAAGACAAAGAAGAAACTGGGTTTCTGTTCACAGCCCTGCTACTGAGTCAGCACACGACTTGGAGCCACGTTTTGGCACTCTTTCTCGAGTGGAACGGCACCTCAGTTGGTGTGGCGCTCGCGCCAGTGAGGCCGCCTCCCTGGCAAAGAGCCACCACGCACGAATAAGCACGAAGAAGGACTTTGACCATTAATGTTTCTGCCCCGTGAGCAAAAAGAAGTTTGGGGTTTGATTTTGTTTGTTTGTTTTCTTTTCCAAAGCACGTTCTGATCTTTTGATGGCAAGTGCTTTACAAATACCAAATACGATGACATGCTTCCCAAGAAAGCAAGTAAATAAGCTCAGTAATGATAGCCTTGGCCTAGTATGCCATTACTCTGGGCACTGTACAGTCATAACGAAGGACAGCAGTTGCTCTGCAAAATGACAAAAATAAAGGAGGGGAGGTCAGACAGACATAGCAAAAAGTTAATTCCCAGGAAGGATGGGATTGTACCGATCAGCCAGAAAAGCACTCACCTTGTCACACTGGTTTTCTAACCACCATTGTAGCTTGCAATGCAGAAAAGGACAATTTTGAGGTCAAATGAGGGGAGAGATTAAAATTTAGCTCAGTGAATGTTCTCAGGGGCCTGCTTTCCTTGCACATACAGTGTCATTGGCAAAATCCAAGAGAGTCAATAATGTTGCCACCGTCCATACGGGTGCTGAAGAAGTGGTTCGACCTTGCAGTGTGCCACAAAATACTGTAGCTAAAGAAAGTCCACTGCCTTCTGTACCAAGATGAATATTTTGTATGAAAAGGGACTCCTCCATTGGCAGTGTGAATGGCTGCCTCCTAAGAAGCTGATCGTGTTTACCCTAATCTCTTTCCTTGATGAGCTGCCTGGAGAAGTAGAGTAACAGCAGAGTCAGCATAAAGCTTCGCCTAGGTCTTTATTCCAGTCATTGTTGCACTAGTTACTACTAAGTTAGTACAACCAGGTTTTGTGCATCTGAGCAATTACAGTGCCATTCATGTGGTTTTATATAGCTACAAGGCCACAAGAGAAATGACCTGGACAACCCTCTTCTTCACAAGAGTTAATAACTTTTTCATTTCCTTACCACCTCCGGATGCAGAACAACAGTGAAACTGAACAAAATTGCAGACCTCCTAAAGGTCTATAAGGAGCTCAAGAAATTGTCCAGTGTTATTCATGGGTCAGTGTCATTGAAATGGTATGACTTTACAGCCTATTTGAAAAAAGTATTTACACTATCTTAAAACTGGAATTTAAGCTTGCTTTCTTTTTTTTTTTTTTTTTAATGGAAAAGGCCACTGAGTAATTTATATAAATTCACTAAGACAATTTCAGCAGACTAATACTGTCTAGGTTCAAAATATATAAGGATTATTAAAGCCCTGTATTGAGTAAAACTGAGGGGAACTGAAAAAACTGTTCTCCTGAAAAGGATTTTAATAAAAGCCATGATTGTCTTCTGTTATTTAGCTTTCTGTTGTGCCTGCAGGCCTTCCTAAACTCTTATTTTACAGACACACTATAAAGAGGCATTATAGCTCACAGCCTTGGTTGTGACAGGATGAAAGAGTTTGGTGAACATCCCTGATGGACCAGGGAAAAGAGTAACAGGAAAGTTCTCTAGTGCAGCCTGCGTTGGAGCCTGTTTACCCAATAGTTTAATGTCCTTGTCAGGAAGGCTTTCTTTAGTGTGTGTGAAGAACTGTGTATCTTTAATTTTCCTTTATTTTAAAGGCAGTTTCTTTGATAGGAAGAGGTGAGGGAAGCCATGTGCAAGGAAAGCAGTGGCTGTTCCTTCCCAAGGAGCACAGGGGAGCAGCCCTTGGGCTGCGAGGTGGGAGAACGGAGGGGAGTGGGGAAAATACAGTGAGGACCTGGAGCCTCAGTCCTCAGCTGTGGCGGCCAAAACTGTCCTGGGGACCGGGCATCTCTGCAGAGGTTGGTACAGCTCAGGAAATCAGGGAGTTTGTTGGAATCAAACTTCACAGTAAGGACTCACCCTGCAAGGACACAGTGAGCAAGGGGAGCCTTGTACAGCCTTTGCCTTTCTTTCTGCTGGGCTTAGTCATTGGGGGTTGCTCAGTACTGTCTGACTTTCTGAAGTTGAAACACCTTTTGGTCTTTCTTGGAAAATTCACTTTATGGAAGAGGTTAAGGCAAATCCACCTCAGAGCCCTCTTGTACTGGTCTGGCTGGGATGGAGTTAGTCCCACCATTACATGTAGCAAACCAGAACAGAGAATAACATCTGCACTAGAGAGTCCCATTTTCTTGCTTAAAACACAGCTAATGCTGAAACAACCCAAAAGCCTGGCATGCAATATGTATACTTTCTAAAAGGCTGAAACAGGTGCATAAGGTCACAATTTTCTTTCTGTTTCCCCTTTGCACAGTTTCTAAAGAATTTGGATTGTTTGTGTGGGGGTAGCTACTGCTGTTGCGGGTGGGCACTGCCTGTTTTCACTTCATAGCCCTGATTGTGTCTGTTGTACAAGGCAAGGCAGTGCTGTGAGAGTTAGGGGGTAAAAGCTGAACAACTGGAACAGGAGGAGAATTTTCATACCTGATGGGTTTAAAGTTATTGGGGGATTTTATTAATCTTTCTGATTTTAATTAATTACTTTTTTAGTGTTCTAGTGAAGGTCAATGGCTGACTAATGCTTTGGACAAAGGATGCTTTTGTTAGAGACATGTTTTCTTGGAAATAAAAACATACCAATATTAAATATATTTTGAGACACTGACACCCTGCTTAGTGACCAATGTCGCTGGCGTAGGCAGACTGCTGGTCCCCTGTCCCCTGCCACCCAGCCCCTTGACCGACATCGGCAGCATAGGCAGGATGCCGCCCACAGTATCCATGTGAGGTCTGATCTTCTCAAATCACACTGCCATCGCTGGAGCCAAGGGGCGGTGCGACTTTTACCCACATCCAAAAGGCATTTACGTGACTGGTTGTTGCTGCCAGGTGACCAGGACACCAAGAGTCCTTGGCTGTCCACCAGAGCCAGGGCATCACTTACCATGCCATGTTTGCTATTGGTGACCAGATGAGTCGCCGTGTGGGCACGCTGTTGCTCATCTTTCCTACTGCCTCAATAAAGCTTTGTTTTATAACATGTTGTCAGACTCCATCACTGTTCGGACTGCAGACAGCAGATAATCTGGAAAAAAACATAGGGCAGCATATTTGGCATCAGAAACACAGGGAAACATTGTGGTGCCCAATGTGGCTTCTCCTCCCCGTATTTGTTTCCAGCTGCCATGTCTCGATCATCTCAGCGCTGAAAAGCTGTAGCCACTCTTCCTAAATGGGAGCAGTAGAAAAAACAGTCGGACTGGGACATATTTGCTCTGTTTGATACCCTTCTTCACCTCCTGGCAGCAACATTCCTCATATTTGCTCTGTGAAGAATCAATAGTTTAAAAATAGAAATGAAGGAAGGAAGGACAAAGAAGGAACCTTGTGAGACCAGCTTTACCCATAATTTTCAGAAGCCTGGTTTATTTTTAGAATCTTTACTTTCCTGGTGACATTATCACAGGAGTCCTTGTTGATGTCTATAAGTGTGTTTTTATATCATTGTAACTGACTTAACTCTGTTTTTGTTCATCTTCTCTTCTCTCCCAGTGGAGTTTTTATACTGTGATTTGGCTTCCATGAAGTCTATACGGCAATTTGTGCAGCGGTTTAGAGCAAAGAATTGTCCGCTCCATGTCCTGGTGAATAATGGTGAGTTCTGGTTTTTTCTTCACATATCTGCAGGGGAAGATGTGACAAACGGGGTTCTCGTCTATCACTTCACATTTCAAATTGATTATCTGAACCATGTGGCAGGTTACAATACGGCTGCATTAACAGGGATGTTTTTCTATGAATTAAATTGAATTTTTTTGAGAGATTGTCAGCTGAGCAGACTGAACACTTCAGTGCCACCCCTGCTTGTGATGTTATTGCAAGTCTTGTGCCTTTGCTGTGTTTTTTAGCTCTCCAGCACTAAAAATCATGTGACTGCACAAGAATCTTAGCATCCCTAATTAAAAAAACAAAAAAAAGGAGAGGAAAGTTGTACTTTATGTCTGTAGAAAACCTGGCCTTTCACCTTTATTTACTTTCTCTCCCGTTATATTTTCCCTGTATGAACACATGCATTTACTGTGACTGCCTGGTGAGCTGGGTGACTGCCTGGTGAGCAAATTATCCAGTGACCTGAGAGCAGTCACTGCTTAGATCAAGGTGCTGCTGGAAAGTTGTCCATAAAGCTGCATCCTCAGTGGTCACAGAACAAATTAAAAGGACAGCATTTATCTTGCATTCATACAATTATCAAATAAATCTTATTACTCTTAGGGATTTTAACTTTTGTTATTCACACACTTGCCATCTAATTATGTTTTATGGCCACAGTATTTTTGGAAACCAGCCCATGCAATAATTTTCCTCCAAAAACCCTGCATGCTCTGCATGCACTTTCCTAAGGGGGAATTTTCACCTATTTAATGAGGGGAAAAACCCGCCAGCAACAATTTAGGCTTCTTTTAGAAATTTTCTGCTGTTATATGCTGCTGTTCTTGTTTTCCCAATTATTTGCATATATTTTTATTAAGACATCCCAAAGAACATTTTCTGTTTTCCTCTGCACCCTTCAGTCCTAGTGAGGGCAAACATGCTGTAAATAAATGGGTTTGTTACATTTGTTGATGCCTTAAAGAGCTCTCCGTAACACAAGCAAATACTGCAATAAAAATTCAAGAGTATTTTATTTCCTGATTGATATGAAACATTCATGAAATGTTCAATTAAATGTTCATTTTTATTTGATTAGTCAAAAAAGTCTACCATTATTATTTTAATTGTGCAATAATTAAAGGTAGTGGATATTTAATCCTGGTTACAAAATCTTTGCAGTTTTACATGCCTACTTTTAAAGATGCAGAGTACAAACTGTTACACAGATGGGAACAACACTATTTGAAAAAACAGCATTTTGGGGAAAAAAAATGTTTTGAGATCTATGCACCCACCAGGCATCCCCTGCCCTCCACCGGTTTTCTGCATAAGCAAAGCCAGGCCTGTGCAGCAGGGCTTGAGGGAAGCTTGGGGGAGAAATGATGGCTGTGAAGCAACAGCACAGCTGGGAAGCCCTCTCGAATAAAGGCTGTTATTCTGCCCTAGCTGCTGTTGAAGCAGGATGGATGAAAAATGCAGTTAAATATATCAAGAAACAAAGTTATATGAAAATAGATCTCCTAATGTGCCTAATAGGATACAAGACCAAAGAGTGTAGGCCCAAAGCTTCTTTGAAGAAAGAAGCTTGAGATTAATGTTTGCCTGGATTGGTCTATATTTTTGTGACCTGCAAGAAGGGCATTTGATTTCATTTATGCTTGGTTACCAAATACAGTTGGCAAGAGAAATCTGTTGGTTGAGAAAATCCTGTTAGAAACTACAATGAAATGTATGGTCCAACTCTGCTTTCTGCTGAATCTTTAACAGAATCACAGAAGCGATCATGTCCAAAGCTGCTGTAAAGACTCCCGTACAATTAGGTTAGACTCTGACCATTACCTGGCAAGTCACCAGCCTTCACTTCTGAAAGCTTTTTCCTGCGGGTTTTTTTTCAGTCCTTTTTGTTTGCTCTTGTAAATAATCTGCAGCGTTTAGTTTTGTTACTAGTTTCGTAGTGAAAGCCCAAGTGATTTCTTGGTACACAAGAGGAAAATGAACATATGTAATGGAGAAAAAATGGCCTGATGCAAAAACCTTTGAACAGCTTCTCTTGACTTTCCATCAGTGTTGAGCACATCCAAGACAAATGCTGGCGTTTGGGCTAACTGGTAGACTTTTCCTTTTCCCTTTCCCTTCCTCTTTCCTTTTTTCATCATTTTTTTCACTGTAATGCAATGCACTAAGGAGGAAGATTCATTGTGGACTGTGGGGCTGGAGGCACCACTCACTCAAAAGCCTCATCACTGTTACCAGTTTCACTGCCTTCACTGCATGATCCCCTGGACACAAGCTTGAGTGCCTGGAAGAGGACAATGCTTGCAATATTTGAATGTCTGATGGGAATGAGTTGCTGGGCATGTTGTCAGTGGATGTGTATGCTTTCTGTCAGAAAACTCTGTTGTCAATAGGAAGGCATTTTGCATGACCATTAGATGTCTTGCAGGACATCTCATAATGACATGGTTGATTTTCTTATGTCTCAGCGTATGCATCTAGAATAGGTTTCTTAGTATCACCTAGTACTTTCTTATTCCTTACAAATCTTGAAACTCTAGCGTTCTTGGTATGAAGAGGTAGTTTTATTTTGTAGCATATGGGGAAGAGGCCAGGGCATCTGCAGAATGCATTTCTAGGCAGTCATATGCTTTTAAGAGTCTTGACCCACAGTTTGTTGGGGCTAATGGAAAGTCTCCATTAGATTTTGAAAGTCAGATTTTGTGTGGGTCCCATGACTTCTGAATCAGGCCATTGGCAACCTAATAAGAATTTTCCTCTCTATCTTCATAGGACCAAGCATTTTATTATCAAGGACTGTGTCCTTTTATTACATTTAATGTAAAAATGCCAAGAACTGTTACATCGCATTTTTGGCACACTAAATTAGTAGTATTTAATTGCTTTAAATCAAAATCTTTTAAATGGATTGATATAATCATGTCTATACGTTAGGGATCGTTCCACATCTTATCTCCATGAATATGTATGCTGTATATACATACAGCATATGTGAAGGTATATGGTGTTTGTTGTGGGCTTGTCTGAACCTATCAAAACCCCAAACATTTCAGATGAATTGAGAAAAGTTCTAACTTTATACAATAATGCAAACTATGAAGTTAACATTGAAATATTATTAAAGACAGGTGATTTGTCATGAATTACTGTGCTAGGTAAATAATCAATACTGCATGTCTGACCTAAGTTCATTATGAAATTCAGCAGTTTTCCAGGTCACTGGTGATTTTCTAAAAAAATGTATTTCCATCACTTGCTCTCTGTCACTTGCCTAGCTCAAGGACCTAGCTGGAAATTAATACCAAAATCCTGAGTTTCAAAGTATTCTCCTGGAGCTAGACACACAGGTCCCACAAAAATTTCAGTAAGGTTTAGATATCCAGCTAATTTAGGCACTTTAAGAAGTCTTACATGAACATTTAGGGCGTTGAAAATGGAGATTAGTGCACTAGAGTCACCTCCTCTCTTTTTGTTATAGCTGATTTTAGCATATACATTTAACTTTGTAATTTCTAATTTAAAAGGAAAAAATTTGGTTGAATGCACGCATTATTTCAGCTGACAAATAAAGGTCTGTTGTTCCATTACTATGCTTTCTGCATCAGTAATGTGCATGCTCAGCTCTTGGTTTTTAAAATAAACAAAACATATTAAAGATGCAAATAGAGTATTACATAAACATTTTTTTAAAAAAAAATATAATGTGCTAGTGCTGAAAAGAGAAAATGCTATGACACAGAAAACAAATTCATTTTCTGTGAAGGAAAAAAAAAGTAAGCTAAATAGCTAAACTATGAGCCACAGGAAGATGGATGCAGTACAAGCACTTTAGAAAACTTAGTCTGACAGAAGGTCAGAAGAGTATGTCTTCTGGTCTGCTAATTAGCAATTGGGTGCCAATTTTTTTGGTTTCGTTTTTGAAAAGAACTGTGTCTTTCTACAGTTGAAAAGCATTTAGCAAATTGCAGCATGTACACTAGTGTAATTATGTAATACATTCATTAAAATGGTATTGCTGTTAGACGCATTAGAAAGTCTGCTATCTTCCTGTGGTTGCAAAAGGGACAGATAGTAAGAGACTTAATAAAATTCCATGAGCACTAGTTACTGTTTCATGGCAGAGGTTTTTTCTAACTTGAAGTCAGTCATTTTCTCTGCGTGCTAGAAATGTTTCTCAGCACCTTGTAGTTAATGTTTTTACTTATACATTGTTTACAGTACTTAGTGATCTTAAAACTAAGAGAACTAACACCAAAATCACAGTATCTTCAGTGATAACAAAATACCTATGGATACCAAACATGCACTAACTCATGTCTAACTCATTAATGTCTAACTCATTAACAATGTCTAACTACCGTCTCTGTTGCAGTTCATTGAATGGTTTCTGATTTTGGCTACAGGTTAGGGAAGGAAGGGGAGAAAATGTTGAGGACATTTAGTATATTCCTTGGCATGCACACAAACACAAAAAAAGAACTGAGAGATTGAGGATATTATTAGCCTACTGTAGACAGATTACAGTTAATATATTTCAGGTTGAAGCCTATCTAAGCTAACTTAAAATCAATAGTTCTGAATTGCTGGCTAATTCAGATGGTCATATTTCGTACTTTGTACATTATCTGAGAAATCTGTTTCCTGATAGGATGAATAAGCTCTCTGTAAGCTTCCCTCTTTAGTTCCTAGGGTACAATAACAAGCTGTATCAGTAGGTAACTATGTGAAATATATGGGGGGGTTTTTTGTGTTACCTGCACACAGTTCAGCCATGTGCAGTCCAGCCATAATCCTTTGCAGGGAGCCGTTTGAGTAGTCCTGTGGATGCTACTGTGGTTGAACACATATTAAATTACTCTTGTGTTTGAATATTTGCAGGGTCAGATCTTCAGAAGAAGTGTGAGATTTGAGGGGTGGGAACAAGTGGATATATCAAATACAAACAATTTTATAGGTACCTACCTATTGACGGGTATTATCGATTAGTTAGGTTTAACAATAGTTACTTACATTATCACAGTGTGATCTATGAAAAGATCTTGTCCCACTGGATTAGGTAGGAGCCAGCTCCCCTCTCTGTAGCAGCTGCAGGCTGCGCAGACTATAAAATGAAAAGGAGAGAAACCCCAGAGAAGTGGAAATTCACTGGAGAAGGCCTTGAGGGAAAGTTAGTGAAGAGGGTTGGTGTTGACTCCAGTGGAACTTGGATTTCATAAAAAATTATGCTTCTCCTCCAGCCACACAGAAAGGCTCTGGTGAACTCAGGATCTGCTATCTCATGAGTCTCGTTCCAGTGTCTTGATTACAGCATCACATTTCATCTTCCTCCTTCCTCAAAGACATATTAGAGCAATACATAAGCAAAGCTGAGATGGCAAAAGTGTAGAAGGACAGGGAGAAAGAGAGACAGGACAAGCAGAAGGGCAAGTGGCCTGTA
Source organism: Burhinus oedicnemus (assembly GCA_008921705.1). Classification (NCBI taxonomy): domain Eukaryota; kingdom Metazoa; phylum Chordata; class Aves; order Charadriiformes; family Burhinidae; genus Burhinus; species Burhinus oedicnemus. Next base: position 440,578 of record VFFE01007612.1, read on the forward strand.
TGTACTGGATGATAGATACTAGACATCATAGGAGAGCTGGGCCTTTGGGAGATGTTTAGAGCTGGAAAAGGTAATTTGAGGTGGTGGTGGGATTGGCTTAAAATGGATATTCCATGGACGATCGGCAAAACTAGAAGATTCATAAGGACACTAACATGCAGCATTCATGTGTTCTAAAATGAGAACATACTCTCAGAGCCGTATTTTTTGAAGAAGCTCAGTGCATGACAGATGCCATTTACTCAGATTTTTCAGAAGAGGTCATCTGTACAAGAGAGGTGACTGGAAAGTATGGGGAGGCTGGCTGATCATACACTGCTCTTTACAGGTATTAGTCGCCTTGGGTACTGGAAGTAACTTGTCTGGGCACATGTGTCAGAGCACCATAATACTGTTGACAGTATCCAACCCAGCTTGTTCAGAGCAACCAAGGATTGTGCAATGCCAACATTTACCTAGCAACCAGATTTTTAGCAGCAGTCATCAGCTGGAGCTATCAATAGCACTGTTGTCTGCCAGAATGATATGTATCCTATATGAAGATAGCAGATTTCTTATAAAAGGTTTGTTTTTTATTAGAAGAACCAGTAAGTTAGACGAGTAACTTTAGGCTACTTCTGACTTTCAAACTGTAAGGATTTCATTCATGAAAATCCTGACTTTTGTTTGATACTATCTTTGTCTTTCTGATTATTTCCAAAGCTTTTTCTGTGTCTGTGACATCAAACACTTTGTGAAGAGGGAAATATCTCAGGCTCCACATGCTGCAGGTTCTTGACCCATTTGCTTTTATGTCCTGAATATGAATGTTTTATCAGCGGAAGACAGATACAAAATTCAGCTATTGATGGATTAGGAAACCCAACCGGTTCTACTTAAGTGTGTGGAATATTTGCCACTGGCTTTTCTGAGGGGCAGGAGTGAGCCATGTTTTATTCTTACCTAATCCTTTCATAGCTTATAGGTAAAAATATTTTTTATACAAATTGCAAAACAAGATACTTTAGTTCTAAGAGAACTTCCTATTGAATTGGAAACTTGTGACTGACTTACCTATTTTACTGATTGTGAGTGGGATAACTCACCATTGTGCCAACCAAACACTTACTGGGCATATTTTTAGGAAACAAAGGGTTTTTTTTCCAGCCAGATCCAATTATGAATGCTGTGATTTATTTTAGTGTGAAAAGAAAACCTCAGTTGTGGATCATATTTTCTTTTTTTTAACTGATGCACTTTCCAGGGAACTAGCCTGTCCTTTGTGTGTTCCCTTTGTAGCAGCGTGACATTGAATCAGAAAGTCAATCTGTTCTTAAGGAGGTATTGCAGCCTGTTCAGTTTTGTGCTGAACCTGCCAAGATTTGGTTGTTCTCATAGCCCTTGAGTGTGGATTGTCTGCGGTTTTTTCTTTTCTTTCCTTTAACCTACTGATAAGCTAAGAGCTTGTCTTCAGTGGAAAGATGCATTGCTTTATCTTCTTTGGCACAGCTAATACAGTCCACTTCTCCCTTGAGCATTATAGGTGGGTCTGGGAGCACTAGCAATAGACATTACTCAATTTTTAGTTCTTTACTAGGTAGCCAAACTATTAATGTTTGGCCTAAGAGTTTCCATGCCAAGCATTTGCCTAAGGCTAATTTATTTTTATTTAATTTTCTGTAATGCCAGATAAAAGAGTTCCAAGAGTTTCCAAGAATGATAAGAAAACATCTTGGGGTGGGTTTTTTTTAATATCAAAAATGAGGGCAAGAATCTTCAGAAAGGCCCTGGTGTTATCGCTGTTTGGAATGGGGACTTGAATATAGGCAAGATGCTGCCTTTGTGTCAGAGGCAGATACACCTTTTGCCATCCATGGAATATTCCCATGCTGGACGGAGTCAGAAGCCTGTTAAGTACTGCAGTTTGAAACCCATCTTTTATATTTTAGTCGCTAAAGATTTTGCCTGTACTAGGCATGTCCTGAGTTGAGACTGGGCAAGTCTTTGTGCTGGAGTCACAGCCCCGAGCCATGGTGGGAAGTACTGCATGCAGGCAAAGGCACCGGCAGCGAGGCTGGGCACCAGCAGCCCCTCTGCTCCCTGTGGCTGCCTCTGCGGTGGGGTGGAGATGGGCACTGGGGCTCTCTTCAAGCTCCTTGTGGTCTCTCCACTGTCCAGACTGGGGGCTGGGGTCCTCCATGATCTCTGTGGCAAGTTTCTGACCCATGAAAAGCAGACTACAGGGTGGGGAGAGGTGGATGGGAGGTGATGGGTGTCTGGGTTTTACCTTGATATATAGTTGGAGTGCGACTGTGGAGCTGGGATGTTATTTTGGCGCTCTCAGGACCTAAAGGTCTTGTCAGACATAGCTGGTGAGCTGATGTAGCTGTTGATCTCAGTTGGCTAGTGACCACATCTCTCTGGAAGAGCTGACTCTTGCATTTTTAGGCATAGTGACAAAACCTGTGGCATGGAAGAGGAAGAATGCCAGTTTGAATGCAGATGGGACAAGACCGGAACTTCCAAGAGAGGCAGATTTATACTAGAAGCCTTTGTGTGGAGAACTGAAATAAAAGAGAGGTGGTTGAGGCTGGGAGGTTATAAGGGAGAGACAGCAGAAGATGGAGTGAAGAGCTGAAGTGGGGAAACAGGACTGTCAGGTGTGAACCATTAGGATGGGGGACAACAATAGCAATACATTTGAGTTTGCTGATTGAAAGACTCTTTAACAGAATTAAACTATGAATGTAGCATATATTCTTGTTCAATATCAGGAAATTCATAGGAGAGCAAGTATGGGGGGAGGAAGCTGGGGTGGGTAGTGAGGACAAAGAGAGGCACTAGGCATATTTGAAATATAAGGAGAGGTCTCGGAGTTTGCAAGTGCTTAGACACCACATAATTCATGAGGACTGAGTCCTTATCTTGGGGTCTAGAGTCTCTGCTGTGCACAAGCTGATTAAACCTTTTTCTTGCAGTGAGGGAATTCTTGACTGATGTCTTTTTTGTGAGTTGAGTTTACTGGCATTTAACAGAGATGAGAATTATCCCCCCCTGGTGGGGATGTGATTGGAACCTCTCTCTTCTGTCTGGCCACTGACTTCAACATAACTTGGACAATTTAATTCTCATCTACACCTGTGTCACATCTGGTTGATATTGAAGAGGGAATGGGGAAGCTGGTGGGAGCCTCAGAGCCACGGATCGTGGTCCCATAAGGAAATCAGCCTCAGGAGCAAGGGAAGGGCAAGCCAGACATGTGACTGGCAGATGCCTGCAGGATGCAGAGTGAGATCTCATGAGATTCAGACACAAAGGAGCTAGAGTGGATGGGTAAGAAAATTAGGGAGAGCGAACTTACTGTTTGCAGGGAAGCAGAGAGGCAGATGAAGCTGATATGAATGTCTGGAGCTGAGCCTCTCCCCACCTTCCTGCACACATGCTGTTCCTTGATAAGATCAGTGTTGGGTCACCAGATTTTGGGGGTAGAGGAGGGAGGGGAGCGCAGCCCAGAGCTTTGGCTGGGAAGTCGCACACTGTTCTTGGCTTTGTCAGGGCCGTGCATTTTGGCCGGCATGGGGAGTTGTTAGGAAACCAGCATGCCAAAATGGCAACGGGTGGTGCAGAGCCCCTTGCAAAGCAGCAGGAGACGGGAGCTAGTGGGAACTTGCTCAGTGCTGGAGCAGAGGCTCAGGCAGAATCCTGTGGAGGACCTTGTTCTGGGAGAGGCAGGAGAGACTAAACCTGCTGGAGATGGCTTTCCTCCACAGCCCTTCCACAGGGCTCAGTTGCGATGCTGTCCTGCTCTCAGCAGCTGTTTGTCAAACTGGTTTTCATGGTGTCCAGTCCCCTCCAGGGAAGGTCCATGCACGGGACACTGTCCCGCCACTGATACCAGACAGGCTGACAGCAATGTCCTTGCAGATGTCCAAGAGGACCTAGAGCCTACACCGCATTGGTATGGACTCCAGGTGTCATCTAGGTGTCATCTTTACACCATGAGATAAAATTCCTTGCTTTGCTTCTGTGTCCTCCCAGTTTGCTTTAGAAAACTGTATATACATATATACAGGACTCCAGAAGATACTGGGAAGTGTAAGAGTCTGAACTACCTCCACCAGTCCCCTCTGCTGTAGCATTGGAGAGGTGTACCAAGCTTTATTTGTATTTTTGTGTTTTTCTTCTTAACTGTTTGGATTTTTGCCTTCTCAGCTTTCACATACTGTTAATCTGGCTTCTGTGTGTGGTCCTGTCTAGACTCACAACGCTTTTCTGGGATACCAGTAGCACTGGACTCGGTGTTACAGACGTAGTGTAGCAAGCAGTGTTTCGCAGCAGTGCTGTAAATTCACCTCGCTGCAGCCCAGCTGAGGCATACCTGTAGAAAGCAGTTATGTGGGTATGGTTGACTCCAGCAAATGCTTCTGGGGGCGGTTCTTCTAATAAAGCATTGCACCTTCTTGTTGGTCACTAGCCAGGAGAGGTCCATAGGACAGGCATATTCTGGGATAGCATAGCCCCACCGAATGAGGTGGAATAAGTAATCTAGTATAGGCAGCCTAGCCAGAGGGTGCTGCTATACGGTTATTGAGATGTTCACTCCACTATAGCTGTCGCTATTCAGGAGAGAAGTGGGCTATACTATTCTATAGCTAGATAGACTCACCATCTTTTGGTGTATGGGTGTGCATAGCAGAGCGGTTTCGACACTCTTTTAAGTGAGGTGGGTCGCCTCTTGTGGCTGCACTCATGGGATTGAAAATGCTGCAAACTGAATCAGCTACACCAGTACAAAGCCTGTATGGAGAAAAGGCTTTGTGCTTTTACTTGGAGTTACCGTCTCTATTAATTTTTCCCCTTGGGAACTTTTTTGGTACAGCATGTATCTCTTCCTTGTAAATAGCAGGAATTGGGTGAATGTAATTATATAGGTTCGCCTCATGCTGTGAAGGTGTTACATGTAAGTGTATGTGGCTGACCTCTTGCCTTGTCTGTCCAGCCTTTGGGTTGCTGGGGATAAAGGGACTTGCACGTGGGGGCACTGCCTCCAAACCCTCTCCTGTGAGCCTGGCTGGGAAGGAAGACATTTTGTTCTGCGTGTGAAAAAGAGACTTTAAATCTTTCTTTTGCAGTGACTTTGAGAGAACTACCTTTAAAAATCTCCAAGTAGCTCACTGTAAATAAATCTAGATGAGTGAAATACTTGTATTTTTAAAGCTCTTAAAATGTATTTTACAATGGAGCTGAAGGATGCCTTTGCAGTGGGAGGTACAGGAGTTACAGCAATGTTTACCGTCATCTGCAGTACAGGCAGGCGTGGTACAAATTCTCCTGTATAATCCAATAAAAATATGGTATGCCTGGCCTGTAATATTTACAACTGTCATAAACTTTTTGGTTATGCTGTGTGCACTATCAGATCCATTATGCTCTTAACACCACATAAGACTAATTCATTGATGGATCCCAAACCAAAAGTTTCATTAGAAACTTTTATAGAAAGTAATGATAAATGACTGTCTACAAAGACAGTTCTCTTGAGGTATATTCATGCTTTGAGAGAAAAATATGACTATTGCCTAGTCATAAAAGTAAAAAAGGATAGATTTTTTTAATTAGTTATAGCTAATTAAAATGTTTATAATTTGAACAAATTACAATAAATACATAACTGAAGCACATTGGAATATATTACTATATCTATAAGACGAACAGTTGTTCAGCACAGTTGTGCAGCAAAATATTTTCCTTATTCTAATTTATTTCTACTCTTGCAAAATTACACATCGATGTGTCATTTAGACAGTTTTCTGCATGCATACTATCAGTCTTTTGCCTGACTATTTCAGTAACAGCTAATCAATTACAAAGTAATAGCTCATGTTCAGCTTACTTATTAATTAATTTTCTAATGCCATGCTGATATCAGTGACATCATTTTAAATAAATCTTTTGGAAACAATCCAGCTAAATCAGAGGGAAAAACGTTTAAGAAAGTTGTATCAGAACTGAGGTGTTTGACATTAATTGTCTGCCACTTCAAATTTCATATGCACACCAAGAAACTGAGGAGACTGACTATTGATAATTAAAATCAGAAAGATACTGGGCTGTATGGATTCCATACCAGAAGAATAAACAAAGTCACTCTTAGTTTACAATGAAGAGGTAAGGTAAAAAAAAAAAAAAGGCATTTTTTATTGTTTCAAATAGTATTGGATTAATTGAAAGAATTAAAAATAGAAGCAGCTTTCATTCTTAGAGTTACCATTTGGGGCCCTTGAGTAAAGCTGATGATGTTTCTGGACAAAATAAAATCAATAGCATGCCACTTTTAGTATCTACTGAATGTTAGGTAGTTAATAATTTAAGAAAGAGAGCTTGCTGCTACACTTAGAAGGTGTTCCCTTTTGTCAGAGAAGCAGCCCGGTTCAGTTGCCTGTTGGGTATTCCTTTGCAGTGAATTAAAATGGCTTCTACTCAAATAAGAGAAATAGCCCTCAAATTGCAGGGCAAGATTTTTTAATATCCTTGATATGAACCACCTCAAAGATGAGAGCCTTTAAAAAAAAGAAAATCTTTCGAAGGTGTTTCGGATTAGTATTATTTGGCCAGCTCTTGAAGAGAAAAGGGGAATTGTAGTAGCAACGAATGCAGGCAGAGGTGATTGTGCCTGCTCAAGGACTTGCCCACAATTTCTGCTCAGAGAAAGCTCTTGAAGAATGAGCAAAATAATTTTCGGGAACGTGTATCTTAGCAGTTGTGCATTGCACGAGTATAAATTTTTTCCATCTCCTGACCTGAGCTCAGATCTGTTTTCTGCTCCCAGGACGTGCGGCACAGATGGTGGAGACTAATTGGGGTGGAGGGCAGAGCCTCTGTGTGCTCTTGAAATCCTGTGCCTCTCTGGAGGTCCAGGGGGCACTTGCTGTAGCACAGGCGTCCTCGGGGCTGATGTGAGCGGAGACAGCCTCCCTGGGATTGCCTGCTGGGCGTGATGCAGCTGAATGGCTGTAGCGGCCATCTATGGCACTTCTTTCCAGACAAAGCCCTCTACCCCTCCGTCTGACTCAGCCCCAGAGGTGTGCGTGTGCGCGGAGGTGTCGATAGCCCTGCAGCAGCCCCAGCAGATGCAGAAGCAGCATTTGGGGTTCACATCAGCTTTGCTGTGCTAGGGTTGTTTTATATTGGCCGCCTATTCTTGGACTTGCATTTTACCAGTGTTGCTGCAAATAGACCTCTGGTAAACTGCTTCCTCCTGCCTTTTCCAAGTGTCAGAGCTTTGGAGGGCAGGATAGGCCTCAGAGAGATGCAAATCGTTTCCTTGTACCAGCCCATGTGCTCAGAGATGTGGTGGTATTCCCATCTGCCCTCCAACAGCTCCTGCTAAGCCCCATCTCTGCTAAAACTTGCACTGTAGCAGGCTGAGACTTAGTCTGGGAGCCTGAGGTTTGGTGCCCTTCCCACCCGTTCCTTCCCAAAAATGAAGAAGAAGTTGCAGCAGGACTTGTTTCAGCTTTCTGTCTACCCATAACCTTCATGCCAGTGTTCAGTCCTGGCTACTGTTCTGGATGTCATTATATGCCCCATGTGCAGATTATGGAGGAAGTGGAAATCTGTTCCCAATTCTGTAAGCAGTTGCACCATGCATCAGAGTAGGTGCTGCTGAGGAAGGAGCATACAACGGGACGCGTGACCAGACACCCTCTAATTTGTGTCTTTCCGTTGTTAAAGTTGAGATTTGACATGCGGAGAAACCACACGTGGCAGCTGGGTTTTCCCATCATTCTGAGCGATCTGGGAGAGTGCCTGTAATGACAGAGAGAGATGCCAATCAGAGCTTTTGTAGAGCCCAGTCATGTAATTTGTGTTGTGTTTCTTTTATCATACCATCAGCCAGCATTGCTCATGTTCAGTCTTAAGGTCTCCATATGCAGGTACAGTGTGTTACACCCAAACCTTCTGTTCGCTCTGTTGTCTTCTCTCATTTCTTCCCCTCACGCTGTTTCTCCAGTTGCTCCATTAAGCAATGGGCAGCCACAGGTGAATTGCTATGGGTGCTGGCTGTGCTGAAAAGATCCTGAAAATATCTCCTCCTCAGCCTGAGCAGCAGTAACAAAGCAGGACTGTCAGGTGGTGGGACCCCCCCCAAAGAAGGAATGGTGCAGATGCACAGCATGTGCAATTTAAAATGGTAATTTAATATGCTATCATTGGGCTGGCATCAAGAAATTGGATGTTAAAGGCTTTTTAATGACACGTGAAGCAGCACGAGGATGAAGCTGACACTCTCTCATGTCTGTGAGCAGGGGTGGCCTTTCTGCTGTATCATATCCATGCGTTTTAGAGAGAAGACAAATGGCTTGCAACATTATTCTCCGTGAGCCACGTCCATCTACATTTAAATTACAAAGGTCAAGTCCACTTGTATGATAATTAAATTTTAATAAAATAAGAATAATTTATAACATTCAAGTCCACGTCATAATTGAGCAGGATAGCTATCCCCCACACAGCCTCAGTACATGATATAGTTTATGCATGAGCTCAGGATTCCCTGCAAGATGCTGAAATCAACATTGTGTGCTAGGGATGTGGATACTTATTTTAGCCACTGAGTTTGAAAATTGTGGTTTGTAGAAATATATGCAAAAATATTGCCAAAATAAGCATTCAAAAACTCATTTCAATATGCAGCTGCTTGTAAGCACAGTAATTAAGATGTATTGGGTAAATTTACTACATCTTTTCTCACCCACACCAGTGAGATAGAAGTTGCAGATTTCAGACGAAGACTCAACAGATCTTTAAACTCCAGCCAGGACTCAGCAGAAAGCCGTCTGGGAAAGCAGGTCTGCTGCTTAGCCTGGTCTTGTCTCCACTGCTCTGAGCTCTTTGATGGAGGGAATGTTGTTGGGATCACCCAGCTCCCACCTATTGTAGATGCATTAATTATTGTTGTGAATCTGCAGCACTGCATTCTGGCACAGCAGCAATGGGTTAACTCAGCTTTTAATGTCTCCAAAACACTTTTCACAAATGAACTCATTTATCCTCACAATCCTGCAAGGAGGGAGGGAAGGAGGGAGAGAGTCAGTCTACCTGTTTTCTGGATGAAGGAACTGAAGTGGAGGTTTTGACATTTTTTTTGGCAGGAATCAATCAGTGTTAGCTTTAGACCTTACATGCCATCACCAATCACTCATTGCTCTAAATGCTGTGTTTACAGTCTGCAGCAGGAGATCCGTGCTCCTTCTAGCTTGCTCCTTCTCTGAAATAAATCAACAGGTTTTACCTTTCTTCTCCAGCTGGGGTGATGCTGGTCCCTGAAAGGAAGACGGAGGATGGGTTTGAGGAGCACTTCGGCTTGAACTACTTGGGACACTTCCTGTTGACTAACCTCCTCTTGGATACGCTGAAGCAATCAGGAACGCACAGTCACAACGCTAGGATCATCACCGTCTCATCAGCCACCCATTATGTAGGCAAATTGCACCTGAACGACTTACAAAGCAGGTACCAATCCATTTTTGGGATTCACTGATCTGTAGTAATGGTGTGCAGATTAAACTCCAAGAGAATTGTTACTGAATACTGAATGTGGGGTTTTTTCTTGCCCTTTTTTTTTAGTTAATGGTGATTCTCGAGCAGTTGCTTAATGTCTGTCAGGCTTGAACAAAGCTTTCAGCCTTCAGTCAAAGATACAAATAATTTATAAGCTTGTAAACTGAGTCTTTTAGTCTGAACCTTGAAAGCCTTGCTTTCCTTTCTGATGCTTACACTGCAGTGACAGTTGTGGTGCAGGGCCTGGACTCCTCGCTGCTTAATCAGGGAGACTCTCAATAACTGGGATGTTTTAAAATGGCTTGGGCGAATGCTAATAGACTTCATCCTTAAGTGAATGCATACGTAGAGGCCCTGATCCTGCCCTCAGATGGGTGCAGACAGATACCTGTGGCTGCTAGCTCCCTGCCCGCTGAGCGTGGGACTGCTGGCTTGGCTCTGCAGGGGCAGCTAGCCCCACTTGCCCGGCTGCCTCGCGGCTTTGCCCAGCCCACACACTGCCTGCTGCTCCTTCCTTCCTGGCACCTCTGCCTGCTGGCCTGCAGCTCCTGGCCCACTGTCCTCCCTTCCCACTGCCTCTGGCCTCCGCCCTATCCTGCACGACTCCTGATATCCCAGTCGCCCACCTCTGCCTCCCTCACAGCCCTTCTCCGGCTTCCCCACCTGCCTCCCATCCCGGGGCTGTCTCATGCCTTCCATCCCCGTGGTGCTTGCCCTCTCACACATCACCCTGGTGATTCACTCTGAACGTTGGAGCCCCAGTTCTTGTCTGGGTCACCCCCTGCACTTCCCTGAGAGCTTACTGAGATCCAAGTGTGCAGCCATCCTGGGTTTTTAACCCAGTAAGAGGGGTTAAAATGCATGGCCGTCCTCTGTCCAACTGCTTTCATTTAGGAAAACTGTGGGTGAATGTCTCTGGGATATTTCTAATATTAGGGAGACATCAAATGATGCGGTAAATGTCTCTGGTGTCATACAGGAACTGTGTAGAGTTGTTTAGTTAATTGAGGAACGGGCAGGATAACTGAGATAGATACATTTCAAAATTTCCCCATGCAGTCACGTGTGGCAATTACGCACTTACAGGCTCAAACAGAGCCTGTCTTCTGATGGGCTCCAAAGCGTTTCTGCCTGCACGGGGCCAGCCTGAGTTTTGTATCATTTCCATGGAGAAATTCTGTCTCTGTCCTTTGACGGGGACTTCAGCACGTGTTCAGAGGCACCTGGCCTGAGGTTTCATTTTGGAACAAAGACTGAAATTAGAGGGCTGAGCTGTTTCCACTGCAGACATTTTACATATGAATGCTGCATTAAGCATGTCGAACTTTCTGTTTGACTTCTGATTACATACTACGGCATCAGTTTTATTACAGGCACATTGTTTAAACTCTGCAGGGTAGTCATAGTTTAAGCTCTTGCTTGTAAAACAACCACAGGAAATTACCCTTGCTCTTCACTTGATGTATGTATTAATTGTTTCTGGTGGGCATGTGCTGGATGGCACCACGCAAGGGGGCTAAGGGGAGTGTAATTAGTATTTCTTTGGGCTAACTGCAGAATGCAAAATTAGATGTGACTGTTCTGTGTCTCTAGATAACAGCAGTTTCCTTGATTATAGCAAAGCCTTGTACTGTAGCTCTTTAATTTAGGATCATCCTTACCTGTGATTCATCATTATTAACTCATATTTTAAAGGAAACCGAAATGTTTCAGTTAGGAAAGTTATGGTTGAGCATGAACATGACCAACCTGATGTAAAAAATAATACACCAGTAAAATTTACCTGCAGCTTTTGCGCCAAACAGGCCCTTTACATTTCAACTTTATTGGTGTAAGAAGAGCCATAAAGGATGACAAACTCTGGCTGATTTTGCCTGCTCTTTCCCACATGGATGCTCTGAATCACTCGGGGGCAGCAGCGGTGCCTGCTTTCCGAGCACACAGGCACACCGGTGGGACCCAGAGGGGGGCTGTGGATTCAGCTCCAAACCTTTTCTTGGTTCGGGTGGAAGAAGATACTCTTGGGTTTTTTTTTTTTACCCTAACTGCTGATAAGCCCCCCCACTTGGGCAAATAGTTATCGCATAAACAGTGCTGCTAAAACTAGTGAGATCACTTGTGTGTTGGAGTGTGTGCTTACAGCATGAGCGGGTGGTTTAGCAGCCCTGGAGGACTGTTGCAGGGTACCATACGCAGGCATCGCCTACACCATGGGGCCTCAGAGACGCCTTGTGATTCCAAGCAGTGTTTAAGAGCTTTAATGGATGTGACAAAGACACCCATGGTAAGCACTGTGATATGATAGTGTTCCATGAATTGCCACAGTTTCTCAGTGATGCCATCCCTCATTTTTGCTGCTTGTGTGAATGGGAAGTCTTTCTAAAAATTTTATACTGGCTTTTTCCTTATTTTGAGTTGCACTGGTTGGCCGTAATTCATTTCACGGCTTGAGTTTATGTTTCCAGATTGGCTGATAGTCCTAAACTTGCAGGAAGGCAGCAAAACAATTTGGAGTTGTTTATTCACAGTGGAGAAAGGGGGCCATACTCTGTGCTGGAAAAATTACCGGTGGCAGCGGACTGAATTGTTTACCATGCTCTTGTCTCATTATTCCTAGATTTTGGTTGGGCTAGTGTCCAAACTGGAGGTGAGTGATAGTCGTGGAGGAGGGATTCATCTGTCAAACAGGGCAGAGAAGGAAAGGCAGAAGACTGTCTTGAAATAAAGGAGACGGTAAACCGAGGTTCAGTTCTCTGTTTTATCACAGATTTTTCTATGGGATCATTCTCCCGCTAAGAAAACTCTGGGTTGGCAGTCACAGTTGTAGCCATCACTCCCCATTGCTTCTCCTTGCTGCTCAGAGATCAGCTCTGAAGCCGGACGTCATCCATATCACAGTGACCACAGGGCGACAGCATAACAAAAAATTCTGTCCCATGAACGGTATTAAATGCAGCTTGTGTTACTGTCTTCCATGTTTCCTCTTTGGTTTGCTTTCTGTCATCTTACAAATCTGATACATCCCATGTTTCTCTTTTCGACTCCTTTTTGACAGGAAGGTTAATTTACTTTTTTCTTGATTTTCATTGCATTTGACATTCTTTTTCTTCCTTTGTTATCTCTCTCTTCATGCCTGCCTACTTGATTTGTGTGTTCATAGTTTCAGCTTCACCTATGTCTTTTGAGCTTTTTTGTCTCCATTGCATTTTGCCTCCCTATCTCATCATTTTTTTCCTTTTTTTTGGGGGGGAGGTGTCTTATTTCCACCCACCAGTTCATTTTCTCCTCTCCATTTGTCTTCCTCTTATCTTCTCCCCCTAGCCCCGGTCCTATTTCTCCCTTACAAATGTCATTTCTCCTCCTTTCTGCCCATCCTCTTCACACGCACCAGTAAAAGAGACACAACATGGCTACATCAAGGCAGGACAGAGCTTGTTCCGAACTGGCAGGGCATAGCTTGTTTCATGTGTGTTATTGAAAATGCAAACGCACAAGAGCAATGACTGTTCTCCCAGTTCTTTTGCTGAAGGATATTTGAAGAACATCAAACACCTTTGTGGTCTTTTAGATCCAGACCATTTTCAACAGCAATCACATGAGTCGACAAGGGGATCCCTAAGGCAAATCATTCTCCTTCATCCCTACTTCGAATACGACTGTTTTCAAGGAGGTGAAAGTTTAACAGAAACGCTATCTGCAAGCATTTCACGAGTGGTGATTTCAGCAATTACATGCTGAGGATAGTATGCTGTGCACTCTAACAGCATAGCTGGGATGTCCTTTTTTCCTGTCTTGCCTACTTGAAATGATACTTTCTAAAGTGAGAGAAGAAAAAAGTATGGTCATGACAGAATATGGCTGACTGGTTTTAGCAAAACCTCGAAAAACATTGTGCCATCCTCTTGGGTTGAGATAGGCTTGAACAGTGCAGTGGAGTTCACGGTGCTCTTACAAGGCTGGGATGGAGGGCAGTCCTTCATGTACTCTACCTACCAATGTAGGAAGGAATTTTAGGACAATAAAGGAAAGATGACCTTATCCCCTTTCCCAGGCTGTGGGTCACACCTGAATATATTCCCTTTCCCAGAGGTAGCATCTTTGTGTGTTCTGTCTAGTTTTGTCTCCATGACTAACTATTCCTTTCATCATCCTCTCTTTTTGCATGCCAAATGGGCCCTGTAATGCTGTGAATCACAAATCCATGAACTCCTGAGCCACAGTAACACAGCTCCTTTTCTGGTTCACGTCTCCTGTATTTGCAGGAACAGTTAGTCATGCTTTTTCTGCTCTTTCCTCTGTTCTCTCACTGCAGAAGGAGCTGATATTTTTTTGTAACTCTCCAAGCTGGTACAGTCCCCAGATAATTTCTGTATTTTTTCCCTGTAGCCCTAGTGCATGAATCATGTCAGAGACAATAGAGTTGAATGAAAGGAATTGCAAAATTCCCAGCTGCCATATGTGCTTCTAGCTGGTGTAAAATAGGGTAAACAGCTCTGCCCAGGACCTGGGAGGACGATGGGGAGAGGAGGCAGCCCCAGTTCAGCTCCTCTGCTAGGCAGTTCATAAGGTCTGTAACAGGAGGTGTTACATACTGGTGGGAAAATCTGTCTAGCCAAGTCCCTGGATACCTCCTGTTCTTAGATGGGTGGTGTCTTTCATCTTCATTTCTTGTGTGTGTATGATGTTTGTTGGTAAATGAAGTTGTATTAAGTTTGAGCAGAAACTTGTGGATTTTGTCCCATCAGCATTGCTGGGTTTTGAAAATATTGTCCATGAACAGCAATGAAAAGTTAGAATGTCAAATTACTTTTGGAAAATATGAATCCATTTTTCAGAACAAAACCATTGATTTCAGTGATTTCAGAATATTTTATTTCTAATTTATTTGTACATTGAAGTATAATGTTGATCAAACTGAAACTCCAAACCTTTAATTCATCCTGTTGAAGTAAGGTATCTCCGTCAGTTTCAAATTACTTTTTTTTTTAAGATGGACACGTGTTTAAAACGGTTTATTTTCCTTAAGAATGAATCAACATATTTTTCAAAGCTTTTTTTTTTTTTTTTTTTTTTTTTTTTAATTCCCAGTTGGTTCCTTCAGTGCCTTTTCACAACTGATCTATCACTTGTAGTTTCTTAATTTACTCTGACTGGAAGAAGTTATTGGATGTACAATATCATCAATTCAAGCAAAAGCAAGCATGAAGCTGATGTAGCATAGTAGTAGCATAGTACTATTGTTTTATTTCCAAATTTTTAAATAATATGGGAAAATTTGTAAGAGGAAGTAGGAGGGATTTTAAGTATTACCCTTTTATTTGTTAATCCATTTTTTAGTACAGAAGTCTTTCAGAGTTACACATAAAGACTTGTGTCACTGGACTGCTGTTTAATAAAATGCTGTGAAAACTACAGAAATTGTGATCATAACAGATTGTTCTAGACAATAAGATAGATAAATGTTATTATAGATTTTATTTTACTGAAGGAATATATGTTTTTGTTGGAGTTGTATTGTTTAAACAGCTTCCCCGCAGTGACTTCTATTGCATATTCTGGTTCTATTTGCAAGATAAATCATGTTCCCTTGACAGGACCAAATACCAACTGCAGCACACTGCTGTATTCAGTTAAACATCTCCTTCCTGCAGCAGGTTACCAAGTTTTCCTGTCTATAGTTAGATAAGAAGTATTCAGACGCTTAATGCACCTACATAAGGGTATTTCTGTCCTTCTTTGCAAAATGTTTTCTGTATAAATGCTAAAGGATTTGCTGCTTTGCAAAACGATCCCTTGCTTTTGCAGCAATTAACTGCAAAAATTGAGTTGCTGGCGTGGAAAATGAGTGTATTGGTGAAGGCACAGATCTCCAATTCTGTAAATTAATTAAAAAAAACAAATGGGCTTTTATATCAGCAGATCAATTCATCAATCCAAAAGACAGAGTTTTATTTCATACGCAGCATGTGTTTTGTCCTTGTGCAGGCGACAGGTGATCCCTCGCCATTCCTGCAACCAATAATGAAGCAATATTTAAGTCAGGATGCCAACTTTGGAAAGTTTTAATTTTACATTTATCAGCGTATTTTTGTTCTGTCTAACCAAAATACTTTTCGGGTTCATTGGTTTCTGAAGAACAATAACACAATGTAACACTGCTATCACAAAGGTAATGCCAGACTTTAATGTACTCAGGGAAATTAAATGTAGCTCCTTTGTGTGTCACAATGTTAAGTTCCTTCTTGTCTAAAAGGATTAATGGTCTTAACAAAGGATTATTAATAATGGTTAATGATTTAATAGGACACACTGTTTCTGAGCAAGTTCAAAATTGCAACATATTGGGAGGTATGTGATATATGAGTGTTTCTGCTCCTCAGCCTCTCCCTGAGCAGCAGGTTGGGTGGGTGAAGTCAACTCTCTGTGGCACGCAGGACAGTGGATCTCACAGACGTGCTTGTTTTCCAAAACAGCAAGACGGTTCAATGGTGATTTGAAAGTTAATGCACTGCACTCATGTGACAGAGAAGGCAAAAGGGGCTTGTGGAGAATAGGGAGTGGAGATAGCTTGTCGCCCTTGAGAGGGGAAGGTTAGTTTAACATCTCCCTGTGAGCAAAAAGACTCATTAAGGCTGAGTGAACCTTAAAAGCTTTGGAGTTCAGGTCCTGGGTGATTATTCAAATGATTGTAGCATTCCTCTCAATCACTCTAACTTACCACCATCCCCACAGTACCTTTTCAGCACAGCTGTCCTTCGAGCTGCCTAGCGTAGCTGGGGAAGGCTGGCACACGTGCCTGTAAATCCCTGGAATAACGTGTTAAAGGGAAACGTTCAAAGTTACCAGGTTGCCTTCCACAGACCCCCTCTGGGTTCTTCACAACCATACATCCCTGATCTTGCCATGCGCATTAAGGATTACAAGCTATAGTAGACGGAGGAAAAAGCAGATTTCTGCCTCTGCAATTACAAATGGTGACTCTTAACCTTTTCTCTGCTCCCCGTCTTAAACCTCTTCTTTCAGTGAAGAACATCTGTTCAAAAGCAGACTAGGCATTTGAATACTTGAACCTGTGAAGAAAAGTTGGTCTTTTGATTAAAAGGAGTTCTCTGTAAAAAATTTGGGTTTTATGAAATAAAATAAGTCACTGTAAAAGTGAAATATTTTAGCCCCCAGGAGTTTTAATACTGCCAGAATGTGTTATATAGCTGCAGCTTCGTTGATGCATGTCTTCTGTTCTCGTTATGTGTCAGGTGCTGTGGTTCTCCTGCATTTCTTGTCATGGGAGGTGAAGGCTGAGTGTACATAGCACCATCTCACCCTCCCAAGAAGGACAGAGACCGAGGAGCACTGTGGCTCACAGGAGCTTTCTGAGAAGCTCAAGAGCTTTCAACAGTAGTGCTAGCTATAATACAGCCCTGCAGAAATGTTCGAATTAAACTATTCTGAGTTTTGCATGAAATCTTTTGGTTCTCAGCTCAATGGGTGGGGGGTGGGGAGGACAGTATCTGAATTGACACCCAAAACCAATCAGTCTGCCAAAGCAGTAGTATCTTTTGATTCTTTTTTACAGTGAGGGCTGGGGCAGGGCAGCTCTGTGACTGTGTGTTGTTTTATCAGGGTTTGGACATCAAACTTCTCGTCATTTCCTGGAAAGCCAAGCCTGTCTGACTTCACTTGCTTCTGGTGTGTTTCCAAGTGGAAGAGATCCCATGTGCTCTGGCCCTAGGCCATGCCATGCCCCTTCTTAGGAAATGTTTGGTTTTCCATTACACATCTCTGTTTACAGTGTTCCAGGGTGACACAGTATTGGGAAATTTATAAAACAAAAACCAACTCTAAGGCTAAATGGTAGAGAAAGTGATTGCTCTCACTGTCCCTTATAGTACTTTGAAATAACCACTTTGCAGTGCTGGCAGTGGACCACTGTGAGCCACTGTATGTTACTCGTTTCTTGCAGGTTTTTTTGTTTGCTGAAGTTGGCTTGTTTATGTTCTTTAAGTAAGACTCCCCCTCTTCACAAGCCCCTTTCATACGCTCATTTAAATCCTGCATCTTTTCTGAGAGCAGCTGAGGGCCACTGTTGATGTCCTGTCTCACACGAACAAAAACCTTTTGTGCAGTGTCAGGACTATGAGTATTTCATGGGTGTAGAAAACTTCCACATTTTAATGTCTTGTACCTATTGGCATTTAAGCTGTATTTCTTCTTTAACCTAGAAGGGTCTTCCAACAGAGGGGAAGACTTCTCATGACTGTTTTTAACAAATAGTTGTCTTATTTATGAGCTTGTTACTTGTCTTAATTCATGTACCGGGAGTTAGTTGCTTTTACCTCTCAGTTTGAAGCTGTGATACTCATATTCTCACTACATAAAACTTTTAAAAAGCAGAAGTTGTTAGATTGTTTCAACAAACAAAAACTGATTTTCAAAATTATTTTGTTGTGCCAGATTTGATAATCTTGTCTTCCTTCTGTGGACAGAGAGTGATGGCATAGGATTTTCTGCCCAGTATTTATAGGCATCTCAAAGGAAAAAGGATTTTGTAGTCTGTGTGCACATTCAAGCCATGTTTTCCCTGGTAAGACAGACCAGTCCTTCGGGGTGGTGCACATTTGCACTTGCAGAACACATTCAGCGCCTCCTCAACTCCAAGGCAGTGTACTGGGTTCAGTTCACCACAAAATGAAACTTTACATTGTCTTCACATATACACCAACACATTTCATGGAGTCTACTGGAAATCTGCTAACCACATTTGGTGCACTGCGCTGGATTTGAAATGGCAGCACTTTATTATGCCTAATCAGACCTTACAGTTCCCTTTCAGTCTCAGAATGAAAAGACCAGAATCTGCAGCTGGTCTGCAAAAGTTTACACCAGTTTTAAGATGGTTTTATCAAAACAGAAGTAAGGTTTGGGATTGTTCAAGTTATTACCGGGCCGTTTTATGGCCCCATGTGCATTCTGGTGGAAGGGAAGAAACTATAAGATGACCCCTTGCTTCCTTCAGTTTAAAAGCATTATTGCAGGAGAGTTGGGAAGCTTTCCACAAGTGGGTGGAGAGTGCCTCAGAGCTCTTCTTGTTATAATCCAAGAGATGATCTTAAAAGATGTGTGACAATCTTCAATAACCTGAGATCCAGATTATCCAAGAGATAATATGAAAAGGTATGTGACCATGACATTTCCCCATCACTCAAAAGGGTCACGAGGACACAGAATGGAGGTCTTGAAGCCTTGATCTCTTTTTTGGCTGCAGCAATGCTTTCTTCTATTTATTTACTCATTCATTTGTTTGATGGAGATTTTTAATTGAATGAAGGGATACCATTATGCTCAAATACCACTTCAAATATTAGCAAGTACTTAACACTGCATCATATGAACCAACTGTAGAAAAATTATGCTTCAGAAGAGGCAATTTATATAATTCTTTATAAAGAGATTATTTCCTGGGAGAATGGAATTACAGTAATTACAACTTGAACTTGCCATCAATATTTAAGATCATCAGAAATGTTTGAAATTAGCACCAATTGTACACAAACAGAAAAATTATACTTTTTTTTAAGATACTGATTCTGGTGAGACTTTGAGAAGATCAGTCTTTGAGTCCATGTTTCATACATTTGAGAACTGTGCTGAGCACACAGCAATGGAGCTGCACGCAGCAAGGCAATCAATCAGGAGAGCAGGAGGGCTCTTGACGTCTCACCTCTTACAATTAGGAGGAGGGATCAGCCAAATGAAAAATGATGCATTGATTCCATCTGGATGACAGTAATGCCCAGGATGACAAGCCCCTGCTTATTTTGCCTTTCATAAATATTTTTATAATAAAGACCTTCCAGGTTCCTTTACTAAATGTAGTCCTCCAAAGACAGTAAGTTAATTTTCGTTCCCTCTGCATTTCCTGCAAGCTATAACAAGGGGTTAGTAACTGGATGCTATGTATTTGTACAGTGAAGCGCTGAAAGTTGGGAAGTGTGGCTTTAAAAACCCCCCACAACCTAGCTTCCAGCTTGTAGCTCCTATTGAATTGTGGATTAAGCACAAGGCAGGAGTTACTGACTTGCAGAGAAATCAGACCAACGACATTTTGCCTTTTAAAAAGAGAGAGCATTTCCCAGCTCTGAGCTTCTACCCTTATGTTTATCCTCTTATTTTAAGAAGAAAAATGCTATTTTACCACTGCCAAAAGATTCCAGAAAAAGACCAGTTTTGGCCAGAGCTGTGTGCGAGTAGCATGTGGCACCAAGGGGCTTATTGCAGGGAGGGGGAAAGCTCTGAGACATGGTTGGTCTTTGTCCGTGGATCGGAAAGGGCAAGGTGGGCTCCTCTGAAAGTGAGGCTGGCCTCTGGCTGCTTGAGTAACCCTGGTGCCATCAGCTAGGACATGAAGGGTTTGCTTTTCAGCTTGCATAGAACCACTAATGTCATTTATCAGTCTTGTAGCCTTCCTGTCTGACCTGTCCATCACAGGGTCATGAGGGCACTTCAGGAGTCCCTAATGCTTGAGTCCTTATTCGCTCAAATTACAGCTACCAGTGTATTCAAATTCAAATAAATGGGGGTATGCTGTGGCCACCTTGACTGTTATATGTATATCTTTATAATTTTTTTTTTAAGGTTACGTATCAGGTATATGAAGAAAATGTACATGCAGAAGTGTAGGGAACACCCAAAGTGCCCAGGCATGTGTACGAAATACGTGATTATATGTTAGCCTATAGTAGTTGTTGATAACAGGACAGCGACTGTACAAAACTGCAACAAAATCTGAATGAGTAGATGCATTAACACTTTAGATTTTAGTTTTGTTTTACAAATGCATATGCTTGTTTCTTCCAGTTGGTGATTTTCAGTGGTAATACATGTATTCGAATTTCTCCAACTCTGTCTTTTCTCCATCCCGGTATTTTCCATTTGTGGGTTTTTTGTTTTTTTGTTTTCTGGGGGTTTTTTTTGTATTGAGGGAAAAGTCACAGCTTATGAGACTCAGCAAATGTGTTCATGGGATAAATATACATAGTACTGTCAGGAAGTCTGCTTAAATCTAGTAAGCAACTTCTAGGACTCAGGCTTTGGTTTATCATAGAAAGAGAAAAAGAAACTGCTTGTGATAACCAGAAAGGACATACCTATATTCTGCAATATATTTCTGTAGCTGCTTCAAAACAAACTGCAAAATCTGTCAAAATCTTGAAAAATCTTACACTGCATTCCCTGGGGAAAGAAAATTTAAGACTGTG
This sequence comes from Burhinus oedicnemus, assembly GCA_008921705.1. Classification (NCBI taxonomy): domain Eukaryota; kingdom Metazoa; phylum Chordata; class Aves; order Charadriiformes; family Burhinidae; genus Burhinus; species Burhinus oedicnemus. The sequence continues at coordinate 461,376 of VFFE01007612.1, forward strand.
AAAGCTTCATGAGTGTTTAATAATAGTCTTTTATATTCTTGACTAAGAAATGGTGATGATGTATTGCAAGATTAATACATACATCATTAGGAAACTTTAGTCATTTTAATACAGCAAGTCTGTGTTTTGCTTAATTCACTGATTCATCCTAAGGCATATATTGAAATTTTGTGCGGCCTTTCATTAAAAACCCCAGCATGTCACCCACGTTTTGCATCACTTGTTTTTTAATGGAGCACATAGCAATCGTGTTGTTCTGCAGTTTGATCTTGGCGCACTCTGCCCTCCAGGCAAATTAACACACTGGAAATTGGAGAGCGTGGTGATGGGTGAGGGGAGGATGACATGTGCAAGGCAAGTGCAGTGTGAAAGAGGCCCACGTCAGGAAAACTTCACCGCTGGCACGGGCCAGGTTAAACGTAGTGGTGTGTCGGTCAGTACGGTCACAGGTCCTCTGAGCCTTTTGTTGAAGCAAGATGTGGTGGGGAAGGGAAAGGGTGCTGTGACTGCACCCTTCATTCAGTCGGCGTGTATCCGCTTCCTCCACGGGTGTGCATAATGCAAAAGCAACCGTTAATGGAAGAGAAGAAGCCGAGAGCAGCACGAGAGCCTGTGCGCAGGGGGTGTGGAGGAAGCGATCTGTGCCGTGCAGCAATTTTTTTTCCCCTGTTCCTCAGTGGGTACCCTGAGCTGCTCTTCACTGCACGTGGTCTCACTGGACATCAATGGGAGACCTCTTCTGAATGCAGACCGGCTAAAGCTAGACAGAAAAGAAACCAGAGTACTGGCTGCCAAGGGAGGTGCTAAACATGGATCCAGTTTTCAAACTTGGATAGCAGCTGAGTCCATATTTAAACACCTAATTAGCTACTGCAGGCTCCAGTTTGGAATTTGGCTTCTCATTACTTTTTACAAATACATTGCCCCAGCCTGCTAGGGAGACTGCTGCTGGAGGCAGCCCCATGGAGATGAGTGGTAAAATCAGCTTCTGGTGGAAAATTAAAAAATATTAATAAAATAAAAAAAATCAGCAAACCACAAGACACTCACTCCAGAATTCAATACTTATTTACTTTGTTTTGGCAAAAATACAAAACAATCCCTTTCTCTTCTCCTCCCTAATTTTTGTAATGACAATTCAAACTTGTCAGTCTATGTTGCAAAAAATCGTAAGCAAAAAATAAGAATTTCTGCTAAAAATTAATTGAACAGAAAATGCATAGCCTGCCTTATCGTGATCCTTTGTCCATCAGTATAGAATCAAGAAAACATTCTTTTAAAAGGAAGGAGAAGGTCTTGTATATTGCTGCTCTCTTGGCCGGATTTCAAAGCAGCTAATTAAATTCTGTCTGCCTTAACTCCTCCTGTAGTTTCCATTTAGTGAGTTGTGCATTGCCCTATTTTATCAGCACCGACTTGGCAAAATGCTATGGAGGGGCATCCCCCAGGGGAGACTGTTTTCCGTAGTAGGAAGAGTGGTCCACAGAGAGTCCCACTCAAATGAGTGGGTAAGCATGAACTTCTCCAAGCTACCAGTGCCAGGCACATCACTTCTTCCCACTGGACTTCTTCCCACCAAGTCCTTGCTCCACTTTTTCTAGCTGCTGACCATGCACAGGCTTGCCATGCCACAGCACGTACTATCTGGCATAGCTCGAGCCTGCTGGGCAGTATTTATTAGGACCAGTCCCTGGGCAGTCAAACACCAGTACCTCCTAGCTCCCTAGCCGACTGGCCAGCATGCATATATACCACTGGTAGCTGGGAGCAACCAGTCTTTGCCTGGCTGGCCACCTAGTTAGGAGGTAGAGTTTCTCTGCTTGAAAGTCTGCCCGCCTTGCTGTGAAGTATCAATACCCTGTGTCCTCAGGGGTCCAAGTGTCACAGGAACCTTGCATGCACTGGTGTGTCAGCACAGTTTGCTGGGAAGCTGTGTTTTGCTTCGGGCTGGTTGGCCTCGTATGCACTTCTGTTTCAGAAAACTTTTACAGCCTTCAGAAAACGAAAGCAATGTGAAAATGAATAATGTCAATATTGTTTTATTTAGTATATGATTATACTTTCATTCAGTGTAGAAAATGTACATACAGAGCACAGAGCGCCAAGAGAGGCTAGATTTGAATGCATAGGCTTTAAAGCCAGATAATTCCATGTGTAAGAGGAATACATTGTATGGTTTTAAACTGAAAGAGACTTAGATTGGACATAAGGAAGAAATTTTTTACGATGAGGGTGGTGAGACACTAGAACAGGTTGCCCAAAGAAGTTGTGGAGGCCTCATCATTGAAAGTATCCAAGGCCAGGTTGGATGGGGCATTGAGCCCCATGGTCTAGTGGAAGATGTCCCTGCTTATGGCAGGATGGTCTTTAAAGGTTCCTTCCAACCCAAACCATCCTGTGATTCTACATGTATGTGCATGGGAGGTGCAATCGTGGTACAGGAGCCTACGTGCTCCTATTTTTCTGATGCATAAAGTCAAGACCGGATTTAATGAAATCAAGTAACCAATGTTGATTTTTTTTCCAATGTGGCGTTTAAACAACATGATTCTAGTAAGTTGGGGTCTCACAAACAAAACAGTTGTCCAACGAAAATCCTTGTCAGTTTTGTGTCACAGGTTATTCCTATTTTATGTGGTCCATTGAGGTAAGATTCCTGGAAAGCAAAAAGCACACAAAGACAAAATGGGAAGAGGGCAGGTTAAACATGGCAGGGGTTCTGCCAAAAGTGTCGCTCTGTGTATCCAATTTTATATCCTTCATATCTATAGTATGTTATTGAAGTCTGATTCCCCACTGCCTTGCAAATCATTTGCATCCCTGCACTGTGATATAAAAGGCTTCCTCACTGATTGGATAGCTTTTTATATCTTCTCAGCACTCGTGTTTCTCTGACATAGATATCTATGCAAAGTATAAGGCTTTTAAGGATCCGGCCCTTGTAGTTCATGCTTCATTGCCACAAGGTAAGTCAAAACAGCACTCGCACAAAATGTGGGAATGGGAAGTCACAGGGAGCATTCACCACCCTCCTGCCTGGCATCTGAAGGTTACTGAAGGCCAGACTAGACCCAGGCAGAACAAGTCAGAGTAGTCCCCAGCCCTGCTTCCCTGCGAGCTGCTTGCCAGACAAGATCACTCTAATTCGACTCGGGAAGCTTGTCCCGTGCCCCAGCTTGCATTCTCCACCAGTGGGGGAATGGTGGCACTGGTGGAGACATGCCAGGGTTGGCTGCCAGCTGGCTGCCGGAGGCGGCTTCGGGTGAGTACTTCTTCCCATGGGTGGTGTGAGCTCTGCCCCGCATGGCTGCGCAAGTGGAGCTCGTAGTGGCTGAGGATCTGGTCCTTCAAGTTAAAAGGATTGAAATATGCATGAAGCATAAGGTGACATTTTGAGTGTCTCAGATCAGAGCACGGACGTTACTGAATTTAAAATGTAACTGCAATTTCCTGACTAATGCCAAGTCACTTTTATATTCATGCAGTGATTGTTCTTTATTCTTAAAATAGCCCATTTTACCCCGAGGCACAGGTAATATCGTTATGATGATGGAGCTACGTTATCCAGCGTGTTACAGCTCAGGCCACTGGTTGGTGTAAGGGCTGTTTATGATCAGCTGTCCTTTTTTGTTCTCTCTCAATTTATATAATGTTTTTGTAGCCTATTTGTTTGTGATTTGCTTGAACAAGAATAGAGCAGGGGAAAAAAAGAAGAAAAAAAAAAAAAGAGATGCACTGGAGATTCAGTGTTGTTGTCTTTTACTTCCTGTAGCTGAGCTGTACAATCTACCATTGTGTCTCCAACTTTCTGAGTCCATTCAGATAACACGAACAGTTAAATTGGTTCGATAGCCTTATACCTCTGCAGAGAGTCAGTCTGTTTGCTAGCATCCAGGGATTTCTGTGGTGAAGTGTACAGGATATTATAAATAAAGTATTCAACGAGAATGAGATAACAAAAAGAACACTGAGACGTATTTGCTATTTATTCAAAATAAAAACTGCACGTAGTAGCAACCACAGAAAAACAAAGGCAGGCTTTTCAGCAGACCAGGAACATCCCCAGCCCCGGCATTTGCTGCACTAAGGGTGGAGGTGTAGAGGATGGAGCTGTAGCTGTGGCTGTCACAGAGGCAGGACAACAGCTAGAGGGAAGGAGAGAGCTGGGAGTGATCTGCTCCTGGTTGGGTGCGCCTCTATCTCCCACCACCAGCAGTAGCTGCTGCCCCGTGGACCCTAACCCCTGGCTCCACATGGGCAGCAGCGGCAAGCAGCACCGCTTCCCCAGGCTCTGGCAGAGGTAAAGGGGATGGGACCAAAGCTGTTTTGCTGCATCCAGGAGCCCGTTGCTTTAGGCTCCCACCTGCTTTGCCTATGAGCTGTCTGTAATGCCAGGAATTACCTTTGGTTCTGCTAAGCACAAAAAAGGTTAGATGAGAGGCTGTAGTCATTGCAAGAGTGAATTGTCATGGCATAGGAATTTGTGGAAGTGATGCTGAGGCCCCAGTCAGGAGGAGCATTCTAAGTGACATACCTGCTAATTTGCCTGCAACTAGCCTGCTTATTTAAAAAAAACACAATACTGTTGCCTGCATGCAGTGAAACCCAACTAATCAGCAGTTCCTAGAAAGTTTGACTTGAAAGAAAGGCAGATTCAGCATCCAGATGAGAGAGGTGCACAGGAGTCTCAACAGGTAATGTTTTGCCGTAACTCCCAGTATTTGTGTGCCTTTGTCGCACCTCCTGTTTGGCACAGACCCAGCCAGCCATCTTTGCTCTAAAGGCTGTATATGGCATAACTGTGGTTACACTTGCAGCTGCTCTCCTTGCCCCATCTTTTTATCCATCTCTTTAGCTGTGTGTAATCTGGTGTGTCACTGGGGCAGGTGCCATGATTGCCTTACTCACCTGTACTGTGCCCAACACAGGAGCCTTCGTCACAAATTAGTAGGTCCTGCTGCAATACAAATAATAATAACCAGGAGCAGTATGATCAGGCACGGATTCACTGGGTGGGGACAGTGTATGTATGTGTGGGAAGAGGGCAGTGAGGAAGGGGAGAGTGGTTTGAGGGCCTCTAGGTGATGGTATCCTGGAGATTGGTGCCTCAGCATTTCTAGTTCAGATAGTTTAACGGAGAGATTCTGGCAGGTACTGTGTAATTTTATTTTACATTTTTTTTCCTGCCATAAATCAGACTTGGTGTCTGATGGAATAATCGCCAGAACTTCAGGAAACAACACGCCTGCCAGTGATAAGCTGTTTCTTGTGCCGACTCAGTGTATAGCTGTTTGTTTGCTGGATATTGCAAAATGTAGTACATTTGATGTTTGTGCAATTCTGTTTTCTTTCTGATTATTTTTATGTGCCTCTCCCTCTCTCTTTCTCTCCTGTATGCAGATGTTCGTATTCACCCCATGGAGCCTATGCCCAAAGCAAACTTGCCCTTGTGTTATTTACCTATCGACTACAGCATCTTCTGACTGCAAATGGAAGCCATGTGACTGCTAATGTAGTAGACCCGGGAGTAGTGAATACTGAGCTCTACAAACATGTCTTTTGGGTTATAAAAGTGGCCAAATGGATGACAGCTTGGCTATTTTTCAAGGTATGCAGTTTTTTAAATCATTTTGTTGCCATGTCCCTGCATTGTGAGAGCTGTAGTCAGCATGGAGCTGAACTGTTTCAGAGTTTATCATAATGTATGGTATTTATTGCATTTCTCTATGCTGATGAGATGTACAAAATTGATAAAGACAGGCCTTCTCCAGAACAAACACATATTTTAAATGGAGGGAGCAAGCTCTCACAGTAAGGGAAGGGAATGCCTTTCACTGTCTGTGCCCATGCACTGATTATCTCTGCCCTGATCTATCTTTGTGCATGCATGGGAGCAGAACATCATCCTAACATGAAGCCAGAATATGCAAAGTGTTCCTCAGAAATGTCTTGTACGTCCTCTTAATGAGAAGCAGACATGATCTGGCACAGTCTACATGTATGCAACACATTATAGAGAAGAGGGCAAAGGGAAGAAGGAAGCTGTACAAAAACGGTGGTGGGAAGTGGCCATACTCCAGGCTGTGTGGGTCCAGACACTTGTGCTCTGGGAGGTGGGACAATTTCATTTAGCTTTTTCATCCTAACACATACTTGTAATGGTACCTGATTTTCCATTATCTATTCCTGGTCTGCATTAGGAAACTTAAAGCTGTTTGATAAAACCGATCCAGAAGTGGGGCAGACCCAGTTAGGGTTGACTTCAGTAATGTTTTGCAGTGGTGTAAGTAGATCAAGCTGTGTAGGTGCAATCTCCACATGCGGACAAGCCTTAGGAGGACTTGTGCTGAGAAAATGTACTGCTTATAACTTTTTCAGAAAGTAGTTTTGGATTAAGTGAATGGAACCTGATTCCATTAGAGAAAATTAAATGTCCTAATTAAAATGAAGTATTTTAGATCAAGGGGCATGTCCCACAAAGCAAATTAATTTTAAACTTTGATATGGAAATATCACTAGCTTTGATTTTAGAAATGAAACTGGAGGCTGGAAGAGTGGCTGTAAAATAAGATGCAAACAAATAAAACCATATTTAAAAAAATTAATAGTATCTTCTGAGTACACCTTGAATATTGCAATAAAATTGTAATAGGAATGCTCATAATATGTAATGCATTCTTAAAGAAGCAGAATGCAGCTTTGCCAGAACATATATATTAAACTTGTTTTGCCTCTTGTGATTGCCATTTTAAATATCAGTCTTGGGTCGTCGTGTTTTTTCATTGGACTTACTTCACCTTGCTAACAGAACAGTTTCATGTAGATGTTTAGGTTGTGCTCAGTATTTCCTCTAGAGCCACAAAATTCTGACAAAATTTCTGTGTCTCAGGGTGAGAATTGAGTCTCTTGTTGTTTACAGCACTCAGTCCCATTCAGTTTTATTGCTGTGCCCAGGGATACGTTTTTGTATTATACTGGCCATGTTTAGACACTGAATGGGATGTCACTGAACACACATAAAATGAGTTTGGATTTATCACAAGAGGGAGTCTCATACTTACAGCTCTAATAGTAATGTCGCCGATAGTTCCTGGTCAGTTCCTACTCTTTGGATGAGATACCGCTCTAAAGGGATTCTGCCTTGCAAGGGGTGATGGACAGACAGACTGACTTGCATGGAAGTGCAATGTGTGTGTGCTGCCTGAAAAGCAAATGCATCAATTGCTTATTGAATCAAAGTTACTTCAGGTTTGGATAACTGAATGCTTCAGCTATGGAGGTTGAGATTTACACGTTTTTATATAACACTCAACGTGTTTTTCCTATAAAACAGAGGAGAGGGAAACTCGTACTATCACTCTTCCTGTCTTCCCTGTGACTTCTGAGTTACAGCTCTGACTTCTACACTTTGCTCATTGCTTAAGATATGTTTATGTGCTCGGGATTGACTTTGCCTTCCTTTCTCACATTCAGGAGCACTTCATCACATAGGTGCGCCCTGTTCAGCATTGGCAGAACTGCATCGCAAGGCGATGTTGAGCTCCACGGCAAGCTCACGTTGAAAGCCTGCCTGGCAATTTCAGTAGCACTGTACCAAGTGCCGTAGTATCCAGCATTCAAACCTGGGTGGGTCTTGTGTTGGTCTCACGCACTAGGGTAAATTTCCCCTGAGAAAAGTAAGAAAGCAAGTGCAAGAAATTCAATTGTCTGATAATATTAGCTGATAGTTGGTATTATGGATTTCTTCTCCCCTGGAATTTCATTCCCGAGTGCATGTATATGAATCTTCCTGCTAGGATTATGGCAGTAATGCAGTGAAAATGAGGTGATAGCTCTCTAATCATATTGGCTCAACTAACTTTTATCACCCTGAAGTATTCTGAAGCAGTTTCTAAATGCGTGCAGGAAATTGCTTCACCCACTGCAACCTGGCGCTCATGAGAGCCAACACAGCCCAGATAGCTCCGGTGAGGAAATGCATCACAGATTTATCACATCACATTCCCTCAGGAGAGAGTCAACATCTTGTTTGATTTAATTCCAAAATATTGTGGCAGAGCCTCCACTATGTTTAAATGCATTTCCACCGACACTGGTCCCAGTTGCATTCAAGTCAAATGCCTACTAGGGATTGCAGCTTGGCCCCCACTCTTGCTGGGCTGCTCAAATTTGAGGTGTCTCACTGTGGCAGACAGGGCTCAACATCCGCCTCACAGCCGCCTCAAGATATTTAGGTACTTAAGCAAATAAACCTACAGTCTTGTAAATAGGCCATGATACGTACGTATAATTTACTCAAAGTATTAACAGCTTGAGTTTCTCAGAACTGTGAAACATTGTCTTCTGGTCTTCATACGTAGCTCAGAACAATCTCTGCCAAATCAGTTTGGTTTTTTTTCCCCCAACAAGCTGCAGTGAGAGGCACCCCTGTAGAAATAAGACAGGCCAAGCTAAAGGATCTGTTGACAGTCACAAAAATTGTGAAACAAATGCCTGCCCTTTAGAAGTGATGGTTTCATTCTTTCTCAGCTCGATTCTTTCTCAGGAAAGTTTTGGTCTGCTGCAACAGTTGTTCTTTAAATTTCGGTTTTGCAAATGTTTTCTCTACATTTTTAATAAACAGGATTGCAGCTGTCACACGCAAGAGAGAAATTATGTTTGTTCCTCAAAAAATAAATTGATTTCTACCCCTATGACTTCTCAGTAAATAAAAGCTAACGAGCTGTCATAGTCCTCTGCAGAGTGCAGTGAAATATGTTATCCCTCAGGAATTTTTAACATAAAGTGATCTTCTTTTTGAAGAGAAAGTCCAAACCAGTAAACAATAACTAATTAACAAGGTAATAATAGCCTAAAAAGACATTCATCGGGTATCAAATTGCAATTTAGCCAACTGTGCAATATGCCAGTTTTAGTGATGGGTATGTCCAAGCTGGAAGCCAGGAAGGTACCATTTCCCTCTGAAGTATTTCTGCTTCTGCTACAGATACTGAATATTCATTCTTAAGCCAGATGGCCTCTGCTCGTGATACAATTAAAGTGCCTTGAAGCAAAAAAAAATGTTGACTGTCATTAATGTCCAATAGCAGAGACTGTTCTGCTTTGTACGACTTCATTATGCCATCGAAGCAGAGACATTTCCCACGTAACAGTGTTGTAAACTTCACCAAAACCTTCTTTATGACAAGCTTGGTGAACGTGTCGTTATCAGATCTACAGTATTTGGTCCTTTCAGGCGCCTCAGATTGATATTTAGGAAGCCATCGTGGAAGTAAGACTGTGCATCAGATCTTGTCTCAGCTGTCATTTCCAAAGACACAGTGCCACGTAAGTGATTATTGACTGACAAACTGAAAATGAGTAGGATTAGTGATCCCGCCGGCCAGTAAAAGTGAAGGGAAGGGCTTCAGAAACACAAGCTAGAAATCAGCCAATATAAGCTAGTTCATTTCTTTGATCTGTCAAAATAGGCTTAACTTTAGTGTAGTTTTCCTATAATATTTTTAAAGAAATGTTTCCAGTCTGTAAGTGCTGCTAGAAAACAAGATCTAAAGAACCTGGATTCATCATTCATGCCAGAGGATATAGTCATGCAGGTCTTATTGCAGCATTTCTTATTCAAACTGTCCCTTTGGCTCTGTGAATGTAGAAAATTCATTTCATCCTCCCCCCCAAGGTGTCAGAAGACAAACACATCACCACACAATAACGCCAGCTGTACAGAACGAGAATAATTAAATTCTACAGCTGAAAGCAACAATTCATCAGCATCATCATCTTTGGTCCATGTAAGTGTGTGGTCCTCACGTAACGCTAGTCTGGAATTTTCTCACAAAATGAAAACTCCTTACAGAAACATGTCATTTGCAGTTACTTTTTACAAAAGGCTTTTTAGATCAAAATCAGGATTCTGGTCAAAATCAGAGAGAAGGACATGGTCCACTTTATTCCAGTAACTGTGGTCTTTAAAGAGGTCTCGGGTTTTTTACACATTGGTACAGGGATTCAAGCTTCAGAGCCATAGGGCTTCTTTTCTTCCATCTAATAAATATTTGGTTATTCCTACAGCCATAGAACAATTCTACGGGGAAGATGGAGGGACCCACCTGGGAAGGGTAATGATCAATCTACCTTTGAGCTACCATACCCTGGTGATCTGGGTATTTTTCTTCAAATGAATCCCTGCACTCGGGTAGGCACCCAGGTCCTGCTTGTTATGGGGTATGCAGATGCAGCTTGGCTGCTTTATTTATTTGAATTGCTAAATAAGAAGGTTTAGGAGCATAGAGTGTTGTGTATCTGTCCTAATGAGGATTAGACCTGTCTAAAGTAGGCTGACTCTTAAGCGCATCCTTGTCTCCTCTGAACCAGTGGTCCCAAGATATCATTGTTTTTGTGCGTATTTTCTTAGGTCTAAGTAGCTGAAATGTGTATTTTAAGAGATGTTGAGAGTTGCTGGAGAGTGTTTTGATGGCAGGAAAACAAAGGATTTATGTTGCATGCCTTTGTGTATGGCACGCAAAGGGGTAAGGATGCTGTACGGGACAGCACAGAACGAGTGGGATTGTGTTGGAGTGCATGAGGGGGAGTCAAGGCTGTTGAAGTTCTTGTTTATAACTCTTATTTGGAGCAGCTGCTGGCATGATCTATCCCTAAACCACACCCAGGCTTCCTCTTGGAGGGTGCTAGTTGGAACAGGCTGAAACACAGCCATGGAGCAAGCAAAAAATGAAGCAGTGTGTACAGAGACCCGTCTCATGCCCTGTCCCACAGTTTCAGTTGTTTGGTTAAAAAGAGAAAAGCATCCTTTTTTTTTTCCCTGACTATGAAATGGGAAGACTATCTTCCACCTTTCAAAGAAGTTCACAGCATAGGAAAACTGTCTCCATGTCTAACGCTGCTTGCAGGATTGACCCTTTTTAGCCTGGAAAATGGTCTAAAGAAACACAGATTAAACCTACACTATACGCTGTGTAAAAACCTACGCTTGCCCTATGTGAAATTGTTTTGGAGTGAAACTTTTGGACCGGTAAGTGACTGAAATGTTGTGATATCATTTGGCTGGCAGGTCAGAAGCATACTGAAAACAGGTATTTGTACCGTGTAAGAAAGGATTTATCCCTAACTCCTGAGTGGTAGAGGATTGTTGATTTAACTTGACAACTCAGTCAGATTCATTCATGCTGTCTGTAAAGAATTCAATTTATATCCAAAAGAGGGTAAAAATAGTCTCTGTATTGCTGTAATGGGGAGAGAGTAAGTAAACAGTTAAGAAATTGTGAAAATGTATGAGCTTAACCAGTGTTAGCACATCAGCACATATCGCCTTGTAATCTGTAACTATTTTCATATTCAGAACCCACAGAGTTAGTAGGAAAGACATTTTCCATCAATCAGTTCTTGGCAGTACTTTCCCACGTATTTGGTTAATATCTTTGTATGGTAACCTATTTGCAGTCAGACTTGTTGAAAATGGAAGAAACACAAAAGAGAAAGATAATTTGCTGTGGACCAAACACATGCCAGGACTCAGTACTGATTCCCGTCAGTTTAAAAGAAAGTAACCGCAATGCCTCTAATGTAAAGGTCTCAAAAAAAGAGGTTGAAAGGTTAGGGAATTAGAGAAAATCTTGAAATTTCAACTGGACCACTAGCCTTTCACTTTCAATCCATAATCTTTATAGTTAGGGGTTACAGCATCACACGACTGTACTTCTACCTTATGCGCCTGGGAAGTCCTGGGAAGCTCTACCTCCATCACCACGTAATTAAAATTCCATTGTCTTTCGGTCAGGTAATACAATGCTGTTTGAAACTTGAACCCACTGGCAGCAGAATACAGCCAGCCACTGATCTTTCTCATCAGCGTATCCCTTAGATACCTCTTTGAGAGAAGGGGAAAGAGAGAGGGGACCACCTCAACCCCCACCAAAGCAAACCATTCAGCAAGGGTAGGAACAGGATAACACTGAGTTAAGGAGAAAGACCACCGGCTTCCAATGGAAAATTCTGCTACCAAGCTCGCGGGCGAGCAGCCGTTTGGAATTAGATCACTAAAATAAGGAGATGCAGAGGAAGAGGTTGTGGGAGTGCATATTCATATATATATACACACACACGGACAGTTTGCCACCAGGTGTGGTGTGCATTATAGATCAATTAATATTTCTCTAGGGATGACATACCCGAATTCTTTATTGTTTTTCTACTTGTGAGTAGTGCATCCATAACAAAACAATGTTGATAAAATTTATATTGTGAAGCCCCATCACCTAAAGCCCCTATGCACTACAGAAAAATTAATTTTAGGAGGTTTTGGAGATTGACAGGCATTCCTTTCCCCCTCTCTGAATGTGAAACTCCTTAATTTACCAATAATCCAAGGAGACTGAAAAACCTTTCAATGTGAAGTAAGGAAATTCTTCCACGGACAACATAGGCACAATTTTTAATGGTTATTTTGAGCTTTCAAAGTTTGATAGAAAATGCTGAGTTTTGCCAAGAAGCTGAAAACATCCCCTTTTCCAGTGGTCTAAGGCCTGGAAGCCCCCCTGACAGGGCTTCTGCTTCACAGATGTCTGTAATACGAATGCCCGCATCAGAGCTGTTCATCCAGTGATCTCCTCATAGTCACTGCTTGTACTGGATCTGTCTTATCCTAAGATTTATATCTACGGTTGGCCAGATGAATCAAGTCCTTCAAGCGCCAGATTACCCCTGTGAACAACAAAGAGGTCCTCTGGTGACTAGCTCAATTGTAGATGTCTGTGCTGTATAAAGGTGTAACGTTAGTTAAGATGAATCCTGTCACAAGGTACAGGACATTAAATCTATGTTCTTTTAAAAATCAGTAATGCTAGTAAATAACTGCAGATAGTATGTTTTTGGATGTGCACAGGAGAGAGTAGGAACTGGGAAGGCGTGTTCACATATCTGGGGCACAAGTAATCTGTAATCAAGCTGGTTCTTCAAATGGCAGCTTTAAGGTGTTAGATTATCAGACCATTTCCCGTATAAGTGGGAAATGTGTTTGTGGGCAGCCACAGGTGAGGAAATCCCGGTTACTTATGAAATGTATTTCTCATAAATGTTTACAATCCATCATGTGCCTCCACTATTTATCGCATAGATATTGCCATGCATTTACATGGATAGTTATGTGTACTCCCTGTATGTATTTATAATAGTGTAATGTACGTAACAAGAGAGAATCACGGAAAGCAAGCACCACCCACTATTTGAGGAAGAACTGGAAGCAGCAAATACAGTTTTTAAAATAACAGGATCATCCAGCACCCAATTTGTGAGTTTTGAAAAGTTTCAATTCAGAAGTCACTGGAATAACTCTGGCTTTAGTAATGACTATAACGATTACGATTGCCAGCCCCAAAGATTCATGTTTGCATTTTAGAAAGGGTACTGAGATACTGGAAGGTGTAGTTCACATGGTTTGTTTTGTTCTCATTATGTTCTCAGCCAAATACATGGGATTTGGTGGATTTTGATAGGTAAACACGAGAAGGGAATTTGGTGCAGTGGCTCTAGCCCCCATTTTTCTAGAAGGAACTTGATCCTAGATGTGGCACAAAAACAAGTCATTAATACAATCTGTCCAGAGTTAGTGGTTTCTGTATGTTATTACATAGTTAAACAGGCTCTTTAAATCTGGTCTGTGAGTCTCTTCAGGGCAAATGACTCCATTTGGTTGTTGCCATGTCGGTGCTGGAAAGGGGAAGCAACCACAGGAGTTACCACAGACCAGGCACTCCGTGGGGAATATGGAGCGTACGCAGAAGAGGATTTGAATGAAACCTGAGCAATGTGCAATAAAACAAGAATGAACTTGGACAGCTTATCAGGGATGGGATTTATAGCGGTACTTGTTTGGCCCCGTCATGCTGACCTACTTTACTGTCACTGGAATAGGACGGAGGTGCTGCTGCCAGTCCTGGGCTCAAGCGCGATCTGAAAAAAATAAGAGTTGCTCCCAATGTCTCTTAATTGCTCATCAAAGTCTTGGAGCTAACCACCACCATCTTACAAGCTTAACTTACCCTCTTATTAATAGTTTAGCCAATTTAGTATGTATGTTACTTTTCGAATGAATAGCAGGGGCCAGAGTTGGTGCCCTGTGCCTGGCAGCCCTGTGTTCCCACGGCTTTGCTGCGAGCGGCGTTGTGCAGTGGCCTCTCCATCTGCCTTGCATGGCTGCAGCAGGCAGCAGGATGCTGGGGCTGGATGTGTCTCAGGAGGAGCGGTATTGATTGACTCATTCAATATTTTTGCCTGCCAAGCTCTTGAGATGCAAAATGCAGTCTTCCACAGCGTCTGCCACTTGTCGCATACTATCCTAAGATGATTAAAAATGTAGAAAGATAAAAGCTGTCCCATTGTTTTTGGAGCTCAGAGTGCTGAAAATAAAATTACACGCTACAAGTATATTTTGACAGGTGGCTCTGTTCTAAAAATGATGCAGAAAAGGCACTATGGGGCAGCATGCTTGTTTTTTCTGTCAGGGTTGTACATTGTCCAGGTACAGAGGCTATTTTTATGACTGCCCAAGCTGTGAATGTAGCACGATCATTTCTCCATGAGAACTTCCATTATCACCACTCTCATACATCATGACCAGTAATGACAACTTAGATCCCTATTTTTCTTTGCATATAAAATGATGACCTCCATCATCATGAAGTTTTTGGTACTTTTTGGTACTTCACCAGTGGCTTTGCACAAGTGTAGCTGATCAGAACCTGCTAAACAAGTAACTAAGACCCAAGCCTAAAAGCATCCAGGTCCCAATCTTATTGTGTATTCTTGTAGCAAGGATTATCTGGTCTGACTTCACATCCTCTATGTGGAGTACTGTCCTTATGTAAAGCATTTTACGTGTCTGATCCTGCTCCTTAGAGGTTCTCCTTGATCTGGGGCTGGCCTTTTATTTTTCTCACCTGGTTTAGGTTTGTGGCACATGTGTCCTATTTTATATGCCTATTATCTGGGGAAGTGGATTAAGGCTGGCACAGATACACCAAACCCTAATCGTTTTAGAGGGCCTGCAGATCTATAATACTAGATTCAGCTGATGCTTGAAATCCATTCAAGAAGCAGGTCTGGCAGATCTGGAAGGCAGGAAGCAGGGAGTTTTACATAATATTGTTTTTTCTAAATATAATTGCCCTGTGAATACTATTTTATATACACTCTGCACAGTTTTGGGTTTGGTGGTGTGGTGGTTTTTTTCCTTCATATTGGGGCAAGTCTGCTTCATATGAACCACTGTTTTCACTGCAAAATACATCCACCACCCAATACCTTGGCTGTATAACTTCTCCTATGAGAGTTTCAACCCACTCGTCACAGCACTGGGTCAAAGGCAGATGAGTCATCTGTTTCCAGCTTTTTGAAAAAGTGACAAAGTATAAAATGTGTTTGTGCTGAGGCACCTGGATTTGTCATCTCCAGGTCACTACACAATGGTTTACTCAGAGGAGCCAAGGGGGTTATAAAGCACCTCCGGTGCTCAGAAGCAGCACTCGTACATGTGATGCACAAGCTGTCCCATGCTCTCCTGGTTAGAAAGAAAGCATTTGCAGCGTAAGAGTCATTAGACTTTGTAGATGTGAGCAGGTACCATACCACTCAAGGATGGTACCAGTACTGTCTCTGTTACCATAAAGACAACACATCTTTTGTGTGTTGCTTTCAGTTTGACTCTGTAGAAGCTCTAGGCAACAACTTTTTTTTTTTTTCTCTTTATTGTCAAGTTATATCATGATATCTACCAATAGCCTTTAATCAAAATAAACAGGAGTGAGGTTGCTTTTAAGGAAACAATTTTGTCAAGACAAGAATGAATTGAAGCAAGCTGACTGGAAATGTATTTACTTTGAGAAAGCGAGAAAAAAAGAAGAAAGAAGTAAGAAACTTGTTTCTAATCATTGGAATCAGATTGTGCAAAAGGCTTCCACAGAGTGGTAGGTATAAGAAAACTCTGGGTTTTTAAGATGGAGTTCAAATAGGTTTATGGAGAAGATCAGCTGATAGGATATCTGCAAAATTAGGAAATTGGAGATGTCCCAAGAGGTCCCTGCAGGCCCCTGTTTCTTCCGAATTCCTTTATATTTAGAGTCCAGTTTTTTTTCCTCGGGTTTACCTGTTTTGCTCCCATGCTGAAAAGAAAAAAAGGAATCCAGTATAAGGGTCCAAAAACAAAGGTTTCCCAACAAATATTCATTTTGAACATGTTGAGTACTCAGCAAATCCTTCTTTAGGAAAAAGTTTGGTGAAGATGTGCCACTTCTTGCACTCACCTCCATCCTTGCCTTTCTAGACAATAGTCCTTCCAGCTGTTTGCTGATGAGTTATGTTGAACTGTGCTTCCAGCAATGCTGGCTCTTGGTTAGAGGAGAGAAGTGAAGATGGGGCGATGGGTCACACTGAAGACCTTCAATGAAAATGAGATCTTCTACTGTCCTGATCAAGAAATCTGTGCATAAATTAGCCAAGGTAAATTGAAAACAGAGCTGTAGAGGTAGTTGGCATAGCTATTTGGTTAATCTGAAATCTGGGTTACAGCAGCGTTCTTCTAGAAGTTGGTCAGTGCTCAAGACACCCCTTCCAGCAGCGAGGCCAGGCAGCCGGGGGCAGATGGCTTCCCCTGTGCTTCCACAAGCAGCTCAAGCCCATCATCTCGGGCCTTGCTGACTGTCTGGTTTGCATCTAAAGTACCTTCGAGATGACTAACTTTGGGGAGGTTTGTAGCCCTGCTGGAAGTCAGCTGAGGACCTCTAACTGACAGTGTCCAGAGTAGGCTAGGGAGGGTTTGCACGACAAGGATTTCCATTCCTAAAACATCCAGAACAGAGACTTTGGTTCAGGATTTTGCCTGAGGGGGAGAAAGGTATTCTTACGTTCCCATTTCGTGATGGCAGGTCTGCCTCACCTGAATCAGTGTTTTCACCGCTACTTGCCATATTTTTCTCATGGAGAAATTATACTACACATCTTAAAATCTGAAAAAAAAAAACCCTGTCCTTTCCTTTTTTTGTTGTTGTTTTTGTGGAATTTTTTATTTAAACCATAATGTGGAATTTTAGAGGGGGCAAAGCTGGGTTCTCACTCTCTCTTGGGTGGGTCTTTCAAGTCAGAGCAATAGACCTGCTGCAAACTACTGATCATGGGTCTGTTATGAAAGCTAAGATGTGTCAATGCCCCAAATTACTGAGTTAAAGCTTTGCCCTCTGATATGAATGGGTGTCTAGATTTAAAAATAAATCCTTTGGATTATACCGAAAATTTAAACTGTCAAGAAATAAATGGTGTGGTGAACTGAAACATAAGTCTCAAGCTGCCCTCAATTTAGCTGTATTTCAGTAATCTCTCATTCACCTTTCATTGCTGTCAGCAGCCTGTAGGGTTTCTTTTATATTTATGATCTGTCTATGAATCATGTCACTGAGATGCATGCCACTTCAAGGAATTAGTAAACAGTGCATAGTTTCTCTGGTAAAGAACACCGCATTGCTGGGTCATTTGTACCAATAGGTATTTCTTCATGTAAACAGCTTTCTTGCATAAAAAATTCCTTATTTTCATGTATGGTAGGTGGAAGGTAATTTTGTTAAGTAAGCGCATACAACTTCATTTCTTGTTTTTTCACATTTTCACTGTCAACATGTGTTTCTGTAAAACTTTTGTTGACAGTAGATATTTATTAACAGACTTTTGCAAATATTTTCTTATTATAGTTATATAGTGCCTTTCTCATAGAAAAATAGATGTCTCTAAAATGACAGGAGCCTGGCATACCTTTCATGTTTTGGAGTCTCTTTGCTGAAATCTGTGGAGAATAGATAATTTTCATGTTAAAATATCACTGACTTTCAAGTGTAGAACTTTTTCATATACAAAATTATATTAATAAAAAACATAATTTCCTTTTTAATCGTATACTAAACAAAAATGTAGCCTGCTGTAGCTTTGCAAGTTAAACTTATATTATTAAGCAGTTTTCAATAATATCCTTTCACTCTTAATTTCAGTCACCTGCAATACCTAAGAATTTTGAGGAAAGACAGATAAATAGCTCTAACAAAATGCAGAGCGCTGAATATTTTGGAGGACTGCAAGATCCTTTTCATTTGGCTTCTTGTTTGTTATTGTCACTGTAGATTATGGATGAGAACACCTGCAATTATCCACCGGTTAATATACTTTTGAATTGGAAGAAAGGGCAGAGCTACGGTGCAGCTGGCGAGTAGTCAGCTAACCTCCATTGCAGGCGTTTAAAACACCTCTTCAGTGGGGCTTCTTAATGATAAAATACATAGGGCTGGCTTTTCTGACAACCCGTGGAACATGATAGATGATAGTAACCTTTTCTCTAAATTAAACCGGAAGACTGGGAGCCGGCAAAGCAGCGCGCTCAGGCGCATGAGCTTTGGGGTAGCAGCTTCCTTTCCTGCTCCTCACCCCATAGGTACATGTTTTTATGTTTATTTTTAAATTATGTCAATATATTCTGGGCTATATTCTCATCTCCATTCTGTTGAACCTCCTTTACCCTTTATAGGTTCAAATAGTTATATTTGTACTTATTTAATGTAGCAGCAGTTAGCGTAGAGGACCGTCTAGATTTTATTTCCTTTTCTACGCAAAGGCAAACTCTACGCGTGTGAGCAACTCTTTACTACTTGCAAATGAAGTGTATGCTGAGAAAATCTTCTGCCTCATTTTGTAATTTCTCGTACTTGCCTAAATAAAAGGAAAAAGCCCTGAGTGAGCTTTTTTGAAATGAGTTTACATTTTCAGAGAAGGAGTTAAAGAGCATACTTGGCTCAGACACCTATTTTTGCTTAGGGAAACATTTTCTGTAAGAATGCGTACCTCAGTGCTGTTTTCTCTTCACATTTCTCTTTGTGGTTATGGGGTTTTTTTCTGCTGTGGTGATCTACAGCTATTTGTAAATTCCTCATAATATTAATTTAGACTAGAAGAGGAATCTGCCTCATTTTTCAAGAACCAAACCGCATTTCTCCATTTTATTATATTAGTGATTAAAAAATACTGATGTTTTCTTCTGCAGAACTGTAGTAGGACACCCAAATCCGGTGATTTC
This sequence comes from Burhinus oedicnemus, assembly GCA_008921705.1. NCBI lineage: Eukaryota > Metazoa > Chordata > Aves > Charadriiformes > Burhinidae > Burhinus > Burhinus oedicnemus. The sequence goes on from VFFE01007612.1 coordinate 480,496, forward strand.
TAGTCACAGCTGCATATTTATTCCTTTGAAAATGTCTCCCTCCTATCAAATGCTGCTGGTAACTGTTGTCAGATGTTCGACTAGCTGTGCTCTGATGGCAGGCGTGAAGTTGTCTCTTCGTTTTCTAAGCAAAGACCAGATGTTTGTTTTGGAGCAAGCAGACTGATTTGCAGTTAAAACCTGAAGTAAAGGTACATCATTTACGGCTATAAACCAGTCACGTCTCAAGCCACATGTGACTCAAAAAGACAAATGCGAGAGCCCTGTACATCTGGGGTATTTGTTTACGCAAGTGAAGAACGGATGGGTTATTCTCTCGCCTGCGTTAATAGAGGAGAATTCAGATTTGTGCCTTGGCCTAGTTCATGCTTTTCCCTGGCTCTACACAGAGATGGCGATAAAACCAAGGCAAAGGGCTATATTTAGAGAATTAGACCAATGGGAATTCATCGGTTTGCTTTAGGAACCAGGGATAAATCTGTCTCCCTGGGAGACTTCAGCAAGCACTGAGGCACACCACCTCCAGCTCCGGCCATCTCATGGACTGCCAGTTGCTCTGAGCTGTAAACCATTGCACGCCGAAAAAGAAACTAGGAAGACTTTAAAAATTTGAAGTCCTGCAGGGTTATACTGGGCCCATGGGAGGTGAGGTCTTCATCATTTTGTGACTGACAATGTCTTATTCAAAAAAGAGCTTTACACAGAGTCCCATGGCTACAGCGCTCTGGTAATAGTCGTGCCACTGCTGGCTGTTAGACTTATCCATCAGAAGCCTAGCTTCTGCATTTTATTCTAGTGTCTTTAGTATATTCACACTAACCTTTAATATATTCACAGTATTACAGGCAGGAAAAATTGCACTGGGATGAAGGAACAAAGGCAAATATTACGGAAGAAATTTTAAATAATGTGCAGATCTCTTGTGGGCATTGATTCGTGTGCTTCATGGTGTCAATAATTGTTTGTGAATTGCAGCCATTTTTTTCGTCTGAACAGAGCATTACTCCTGAAATATAGTCATTACCTATTGATTAGCTCTATAGTCATTTACATGCATCAGTAGTTCCAATAAAAAAGTAAGTAGCACTTATTTTACACCAGTGTGTAAGACCTGTACGTTGTTCAGTAATAACTGAAAGGAGTCTTTAGAATATTTTTTTTATTACAGAGACCGCATCAACATTTTCAATAGCTCTAAGTCTCAGGATAAATGGAAAAAGTCTTAAGGGCTTTTTGTTTGTTTCTTTGTTGTGGTTTTGGTTTTTTTTTAATGGGAGAGTTGTAAATATTCTGCTATCTCGGGACAGGGCTGCAATAAGAAGGACATTTGTCACTGTTTGGTGCTAATGTAATTTCCTGTTTTTTCTACTATATGACTCTCCTTTTAATCCCAATTGTCGGTAATGTGCTATTTTTTGATTAAATGATGAGACCTGAGATTCAGCAAGGAGAAAATAATTAAAACTATTTGTTCCACAGACTGTCAGGAGCTATTAGGGATTAGACAAATATAAATTAAGTTTTTTTTTTTTCCCCGAGCCATGTTACAGACTTTGCAAAGTTCACAAACAATTGTAATCCTCTTTTATTGAGCACAGATTTAAAAGTAAAGGTCAGTTATGTTTTGGTCACTGAGGAGTTTATATAATTGGTAAAAACCAAATGTTTAGATTATTTTTATATAAAAAGTGTGCTGCTTGGGAAACTCTTGCTTCTTGATTGTGGCTCCCTTACAGAGCTCAGGGACTAAAATCCAGCCACATCAGCTCAGCAGAGGTTTGCAGAGCAAAGTGGGTTTTGCAGCTCGTCCCTCCAGCCGCAGGAGCGGCTCATGCCCCAGGAAGGGCCGAGCAGTGGCAGGGATCGTGGCTGATGCTGGTGGCCTCCGCGCCCTGAGACCAGCCGCGCTTGCACTCCTTCCCCGCAGCCCTGCGCATCCAGCAGCGCAACACGTGCAACTGTTTCGATGCCCCTCGTGACTTTGCTGCAAGAGGAGCCTTGTTTTCTTCCCTGCTCTAAGGGCTCGGCACTGTTTGTAGACCCACCATTTCTCATGTCTTCTCAGATTTGGCTGGGTCGATGTATTGACCAGGTTTCCCCTAATATTTCCCTCTTCTTTCTCTACTATCAAAAGGCTTGGGCTTGCTCCTTTGTTTGCTCCAGAGACAGTAAGAGCCATCTGCCACAAGAGCTCATGCTTTGAAGGCTGCTCTCTACCCCTTTGTGGTTTCTGAAGGGGCTCGGTGACACGGATGGGTGATCCGAGGAGGGCGAGTGTCGGTGCTGCACTGGGAGCCCTCCTACCCTGAGCCCCTGAGGAGACCCTCCTCCACGTGCCATATGGGCTGCAAAAAGGGATGTAACCCAATGGGGACAAGTGCCTGGCATGCTGATGTAGGAGGTTGCGGTGAGGGCCTGGCAAGAGGCATTTAGGAATTTAGGAGGAGGAGAAGGGAGTGAAGAAGAGCTGGGACTATCTGCAAGACTGTCGTGGGGCAGGATGAAAGGGCAGGTGGAGAAATGGGTGAAAGTTTAGACTGCAGATGTGCTTTGCATACCACCTAGAGAAACGGAGTCCTAATCTTGATTGGAACAATTCAATTCCGCTGTGAAGTACGTATTAAATAACAATAGGCGGCTGCAGAGCTGTGCAGACTTGCAGGTGAAGAGCAGAATTTTAAGCAAGCTGCTGGGCGGGCGGGAGAGGCAGCGAGGAGGGCTGGGACAGGCAGTCTGCGCTGGCTTTCGAGCCTCTGCTCAGACCTCAGCCTGTATTTTTACGAGTTAAAAGCAGTTACTAAACTGCAGCGCAGTTCTGCATTAATTCAGCTGGAATTTTTTCCCGGGAAGCAGAAGTTTAATCATCTGGAGCATCGCTGTTTGCAGTGTATCACTGCGAGCGAGCGAGCGGGGACGGCTCATTACGGCTCATTGATTGGACTCTCAAGGCAAACGGACATGTGTAGCAAAATGGCATTACCAAAAAGCGTAGTTCAATACGGGCTCCCTAAACAAAGCGAATCATTTCAGCACCAGATGAGTCTGTAACATGTATTTATCGAACTGCAAAACCTCACAGTATTTTTTCCCATTCTAAACAACTGCTCTAACCTTTTAGTCAAAAAGCTCTATGAATACAAGCGCAGCAGAAACTCTCCCAGGGCACTTAATAAAAAGAAAAGGTTAATTCTCACGGCGTCATTTTGGTTATTGATAATTCTGCCAGGCTAAGTCTCTGGGTCACAGCTACCTATGCCCTTAATCAGTCCCGTTTCAGAAACTCTCTGCAGAGACAGGAAGTGTCTGCGAATGAAATAAAAGGAATATGAAGATTTTTTAAGATTCTTGCCCCACAACAACTTTTTTTTTTTTTCAATAGCAGGCGTGGGAAAGAAAGGGATTAAATGTTTTTCTCCTTTTCAGGTTTTCATTGTCCCCCTTCAGGTAATGAGGTTTGCCACTATATATCTCATTTTTGGAAATTAAACCAATTCTTCCTGTGACACAAGCCAGGACAGTCGGTTTAGTCATTCACACTGGACCGGGATATACCGTGTCACCTGTACAGCAACACGGCACTTCTGCTGTGACTTCTGTCATGCAGCAAAAGGAAACAGGGAGACGGGAAGGACCACACCTGTCACCAAATCCACTCCTGGCCTTCGCAGGGCAGATGTTTTTCACAAATTAATGGCTCCATCTGCTACCTTAGTGAAGGTTTACAAAACACCTAGAAACAAGCCTGGATATTAAAATTAACAACTTCAGTCCATAGTAAATCTGGGTCTTGCTACTTACTAGTACTTAACAATTTTCAGTCCATCCCACTTCCCTGCTTTCCTTTATCTGATCCACTGGCAAGAAGCGCCATCTTTGTTTTTCTGTCTCTGCCCCTTTGCAAATGAATAACATTGTCACCTCTCCCCAGGCTAACATCCCCGTCTACACCTCGAGTACCAACCTGCCCTTCTTTCAGACCATTTAGCTGATTAAATACGATGGATTTAAACTCACGAGTAATTGTTTTCAAGGTGGAAGTTTTTCCGCTTCTGTTTCAGACCTTGGGAAGCATTTGTATGGCTGAGAGTTTGCGCGTTTGCTCTCTATAATGAGCTCTGCAGTAAAAGATACGATGCTTCAGATCTTGTCTGACATAATTTTAGAAACATGACTAATCTCGTTGAAATCAATGGCACTCTTTGCCCGTCTAAAGTTATACATGTTCTTTGGGGCTCTTCTGAATTGAAGCCATCGATAGGTTCCTTGGTGGACAGTAAAGAGCCCCAGGGCTGATTGATTTAAACAAAGGGATTTAAGTTCCAGAGCTTAAATTCACTTTCAGTCTGCACAACAAAAAGCTTGATTTGAATAATAAGATTCAGTCCTCCTTTGCATTTGTATTTTTAGTTATTTTGTTAAAAACAGGTTGATTCTGGTGGGTTAGTAAGCATTCAGATATGTCAGTTTGCAACTGAATATACCCTTTGCCTTTAAATTTAGTACTTCTCTCGGGTAACCAAGAGGATAAGCTATGTAGACAGCTCCATAATCATACGGTTTCAGAATCTGTCTGTGATTTCATGACTTTAACGTTCCGTTGTGATAGAAAATGGGTTATTTTGTTTACAAGGTGACTAATTTTTTTCTTCACTTTTTTTACAAGCTGCTTCCAGATGAAATACGAGTTAATTAAAATGAAGTGAACTGTCATTTTTAAAGGGTTTTATTACTTAAACAGAAATACCTTGAACTTATTTGGCACATTTTTCTCATAAAAAATGAGGATGTATAATGTGTAATTACTGACTTGAACTAACTAATTCTGTTTACTGTATCTGTCAGAAAGATAGAATTAGAAAATCTGAGCCCCTCACCTATTTCTATTCTTTCACTAAAATAACTGTAGAAAATTATTCTACTCCTCTTGTTTTCCACCTTTGGAAAATCTAAATTAATCCACTTGTTTATATCTTTTTGGCTTATCATTCCAGATTAAATGCTGAAATTGCCAGCAAGTGGAATTGTAAGAAACATAAATTTGCAGAATAAGATTCCTTCCCTCCCCACCACTGTTATCTGTCTTCCAGTTTGTGCTTTCTCCTCTCAGTTTGGGGACCATTGCAAAATTATAATTTAAACACAATAACTACATAGAAAACAGAAACCCAGACCAGTTGGGGCATGGACAGTGCTAAATGGTATTTGGCGATCTGCTCGGAACTTCTTCCTTCCAGCCAGTGCAGCCTCTGCAGGACCATCACTTTTCAGTCGTGCAGAAAGGCTTGGAGTCAGCAAAAGGGAAAAGGAGACAAAGGCTGAGACCCAGGGCAAGGATAAGCACTGCGAGGTGATGTCTCTTTTTCTACGCAAGAGCTTTGTGGCAAGCGAATAGCTCTGCTGTTGACTGGCCACCTCCGTGGCCCTGGACGCAGGGCTGTGCGTGGGTCCCCCCGACCCATCAGTGGCACGTGTTGCAGCCCAGTTAGCATGCTGCTGCAATGTAGACATGAGAAATCTGGGGGAAAGTGTATTTTTGCTTTCATCTCTCCCATCTTCCCAGGCGTATTTTCATCTTGCATGCTATTAATGCAGAGATGTAGCACCCTGTAGTCATTTTGGGTTAGTTTGTGCACTTTACTATTTTGGGTCCCCATCTTTGCTAGCACATGCACATGGCCCGCCAGAGTCCTGGAGGAGAAGTGTCCTCTGCTGACCTTACCTGATGATCCAGGGAGGGATTTGCACCTTCTGGTTTCAGCAAGTGCCTCCAGCAGGCAGGTGAGAAAGCTGGGCTGGCAGCCAGCCTCTCCCAGCCCCACCGCCCAGCTGAGCCCATGGGTGGAAACAACCCCACTGCTCTTTGGGGTGCAAAATGGGGCTTGTAGCAATTTAAACAGAAGAGGCTGTGAAATCGCCGCTGGCCTCTGTAATTTTGGGTTATTTCATTTTGTCTATGCTCTGTACAGTCTTTACACTTTTTGATCTCTTTGTAGTTCGTAAAGGTTCGCTATATTGTGGTTATCTTTTAAATATTTAGGAGTTCCATGCCCATCCTGAGTGCTTATAAGCATTAAAAAAAATAAGAGTCCTTATAAGAAAGTTGTGAAGTTGAAGATGTGTCAGTTTCCGTTTTCAGAGAAGGGAAAACAAGGTATATGGGCGAAGTGACTTGTCAAATGTTAAACAGTCAGTAAAAGAGTAGAGAGGACTGTAGGGGGCTACAAGGCAGAAGTCACCATATATCTTATGCCTGAAGTCCTGTGTTTTCAGCAAAAGCCAGCAAAGACATTTTACTTTGCCCGAGCAGGCAGGTAATAAAATAAATTGTTCAGCAGTATACACACTCAGGAGCATCCTCTTTAGCACTTAGAGCCTTGCTGTGTCTCCTGCTCTCTGGGTTGGTAAAAATGCAGCTACCATTTCAAATGTAAACACTCCTGCTTGCTTTTCTGTGTTGTTTCATTTTACTTGCCAAAATCCGGCAATTTGGAAGAATTCAGCAAACTAAAGATGACCCATGTACTGGTATAAGATAATGCATGGAGAATGAAAGCTCTAAAGCTTTCATGGTTGGTTGTTGTTTTTAAGTCCTCTTTAATTTTCATCCATTCACATTTTGATTCATATTTAAATAGTGTTTTCAACTAAAAAATTGGGCATATATTATTAAACGATGCAGATTTTCCAGCCACTACCTATCAAAGAGGTTGCCTCTTGAAGAGCTTTGTTGGAGGGAGGAGCAGTTTTATGCTCTTATTCATATTTCTCAGATAGTAGTAGTTTAAAACTCAGTAGGATTAAAGCCTTGCGTAGTTAATAAAAATAACAGGATGGTTCCTTAGCATAGATCTAGCATGAATACTAAGCTGTAATTAAGTATTCTTACTTAATGATAGATCAATCTGCAGCTCAGAGTGAAGAAGATTATATTGAATTGCTCACATGATACTATAATTATGGCCACAGAGCTAGTAGTAAACAAAAAAATTGTGTATTTTCCTTTACAAACACAGAAAAGGAGTAACAGCCCAGTGCTCAAGGCATCAGGATTAGGATTTAGGAGGCTTATTCTTTCCTCATTGCTTCTCCTTACCTGTGCATTTGCTTCAGTAAATCACTTGCCTGTCTGTGAATAGAGGTATTGCAGAAAATCCCAGATTATGTGAAGATACCCAGGACAATTCTGAGTGATTTAAGTCAGGCATCTTCAGCAATAGGTACCTGCTGGACATCACCTGGTTTCCAGAGGGCTGGTTAACCAGACAGTGTGCCACACTCCCAGAAGAGGCTTCAGCATTTTGTGAAGTAGATGTCCTCTCTCAGCTCTCTTCTCCTGTTATTGCCTGCCTTATTTCCTAGAGACTGGGTGTTCTTCCAGCAAGTGACTGTCTCTGGCTGGATGTTTATGCAATGTCTGGGGCAGCAGGCTCCTATCTGTCAAATTTTGCATACTGTTACTGAGCTGAGTGAGGTAACAAGTGTAATGTAATTTGAGCAGCTGCAGAGATATCTCAGTTCTGACTTTGAAGACATCCCTGTCTGCTGCAAAGCAAGCTTAGGGATCAACCTTCAGGCAAAGTAATCTTCTCAATGCACTTGACAAAATGAACAAAGAACTCACTTATGATTAATGACTTTGGCCCAAAGTTTCAAGTCCGTGCTCAAATTCAGTCATGTAAAGTTGGGTTCTTATTTCCATTTTGAAAGCTGCTTAAAACTAAACATCGTTCTAGTTGTCCATTTCAACAACTTAGAAAATTCAAGTATGGATCCACAAACACTCCTGCTCAAATCACTGAGGTTATATTGCACTTCTGAGTGAGAGAGATTCAGTTTGAAATTAACACACGTAAATTTATTTTTGTTGTATCTGCAAGTGATTTCACTGTTGAAGCTGCTATTTGAAGTCAATGGACATGTCTTTGATGTGGTCCAGAAAGCTGGCCAACCAACGGACTTCATTCAGCTGCCTGGTAACATAGGCATCTGATGCTATTTGAGGTGACCCATGATGTCCTGCTTAGTCTGAATCAGCTGCTTTGGAAGAGGAGGGTTCAGAGCCACAGCCACCGTCTTCCTCAGCAAACCTTTGCTCATGTTTTGAGTCTGACAGAAGAGCCATCCCAGGGCTTCAGAGTAGAGCTGCTTGGCAATTTTCCAGCAAAACAGATTTCTCAGAAGGTGTTGCTCTGACACAAAACGAAGTGAAACCTTCCACCGTTGACTCCATCAAAAGATTCGTGGGAAATCAGACGTTCAAGCCTCCGTGCCCGCCTGCTCCTTGGGCTCCCTGAGCAACAGGCTGACCCTGGCAGTCTTTTGGGGACACCTCCTTTCTTCTGTGGTCTGCTTTGTCTACAGGCTTCCCAGCCACCCACGCAGGGGCTGATGTGAAGATGAGGTGGGGCTTCCCAGGCTGTCTGTGTACTTGGATTTTTTTGAAAGCTCTTTCCAGAAAATTTGGTTTCAATAGAAAGGGAAGGAGAGATTCAGGATTTGGTACTCTTTGTGTCTGTTTGCCAGCTATCTTTGCTCCTGTTCTTTACAGAGTCTTGTGCTAGGATGCTCAGGGAAAAGCTTCTCTTCTTCCCAGAATAGGCATGAATTATTCATATTATAAAAGCTCCTTTCCTTCAACATTTTGGTATTTTTTTAGTTTGAAAATTGTCTTGTGTTCTTAATTCATCAGTGTTTTGTCTTTTGTTATATATTCATATCTTTGATTCAGAAATGATTTCTCTGTAGCCACAACATTGTCAGGAGAAAGGCTTCACATTTTGACTCAACCATTTCTATTTGTAGCTGCTGTCTCTTTTAAAGATGAAATCTAAAGAATTTTATTATGGAGTGAATTTATTAAAGAATTCTCTTTGCCATGAGTTGGGGATTGAAGAGAAATTAATTTGATGGTGCTGACTGGGTCTCTAGGGAGAACTGTATATTCAATAAAACATCTCTATCTCTTTCTGGTCTATAATCAAGGCAGAAATTGGATAGAAAGAGAATAATAGTGAGCTACATAGGAAAGAACAGGAGGAAAGAGAGAATGCAGATGGGAACGAGGGCTTTTGAGTGAAGGCAGAGATGTCTGAAAATCTGTGCTGCCAGACCTCTCTGGCAGCTTTGGCTTCCTAGGGATCTGACAGTTGGTCCTGGCCACCAGTCTCGCTAGGACTTACAGTCAGCTGTTACAGCCTTATTGATCAAAGGTTGCTGAACACATCCTTACACACATCACAGTTTCCTTTCTAGCCTTTGTTTTCGTACCCAGTGTTTCAGGTGATTACTTTTGGGCTGAAATTTTCAAAGCAACAATCACGTTAGGAGGTCTAGACACTGCGGAAGTTACACAACAAGCATTGAGCGCACATAGCCCATGTCTTCACCAGGAGGCTGTGACACTACAGCAGCTGTTGTTATTTCACTTGGGAGTCTTGCACCCGTAAGTAACTTGGTTTTGAAATGATTCAGTAGTTCACAGATCATAGTAATCAGCGCTCCCTGGAACACAGGTAATTTGTCTACCACAAGTTTGTTTGCTTTAATATTCATGGGAACGCAATCCCTGCTCCTCCATTTCTGACAGTTTTCAAACTAGTCCATGTTGCGGTGGCTTCCTGTTTGCCTTTGTTCTTGAGAGTCAAGCAGTGCATTAAGGGTGACAGGGTGTCACCCCTCCATTAACTGCCAGCAAGTAGATGAAAGACTTTGCTATACCAAGTAACAGTAATATCATGTTCTCATTCTTGTTGCTAAGCCCCACTGTGCATATATGTAGTACTGTTCAGGGATCCCAGATGATCGTTGTCTTTCCTGAAGAAAGACAGAAAAGGCAGAAAACTCTGTATATACACAGTTTTTCAGTCCAGAAGCAAGTCAGTAGAATACTAACATTTGCAAAACATTACCAGAATAATGAATGTTGAGAAAAGTAAAGGAATGCTGGCAAAAGCACCTGAGTATCCAGGCTCAGAAGATGGCCTGTTCAGTGCTTGCTGTCTTCCTAGCTAAAACCTGGGAAACATGTTGCTAGCCAGAGACATGTCTTCTTGTTACCTGAGCCAGGAATGGCCTGATGGAAACTCACCCATTTAAAAAAGCGAGGACATGGAGCAAACACCCTGAACCCTCGTGCCAAAAATATCCCCTGAAAGCTCCTTTAACTCATCAGCCCATAAGTAGATTTCCCATTTGAACTGAAAAGTGCATGACATAATGGATGTGAGTACATGAGGTAGGACCAACGTTACAAAACCAGTGTCCCTGCACCAGGCTACTTAATAGTGCTGCTGAGGGGCTATTGCACCAATACTTAATATATTCTGCATCACAAATTGTATGGATAAAGTGTTTTAACATGTTCTTCCTCAGCATTAAGCCATTTGCCTGCATACCAGGCAGTCCTGGGTACACATCTGCCCATTTGGCCCCTCATTCCTGTTCCTCAAAAAGCAACTGCGATGTTGGTCATTGAGTTTGCCAGCTGCTTCCTGCTCTCTGTCCTCTTTGCCCAACCTTCTGTCCTGCCATCTCTCAAGATGGCAGCATCCTTAAGTCATAAAATACAAACCAAGTACAATCAGCTGATTGACTGGGCCAAGGGAGCAGTGGGTGAAGCTATTCCAGAGTAAGTGCCCCTCTGATAGCAAGGTTTGTATCACTACTGCTTTTTCAATTATATGGCCAACTGTGTCAACCAATACAATTTGAAGTATATGATGCATGCCGTCCATTCAAACACATAGCAAGGTTCTCACTGTTTGCTGGTAGTTACTGAAAATGATACTGGCAAGATGAATGGATTGCAGAAGAGGAATTATAGGAACGTATTAGTTTTGTTTACTGTCCAGTTTTCTGTGGTTTCCAGTGGACATACCGTATTGTCTGCCCAGGACTCTGAGCTGTGAATTCAGGTGAAGGTGGAGCTGGGCGAGTACATGGGTTAACAAGGGAAGCACCACCAAGCCATCACGTATAACTGATTTCCGAAGAGTTAAGCTGTTGTGCCTGTTGTAAGCAAATGGAAAGGATGTGACATTTCTTGGAGACATGGCTGTAGGGACTGACTGTTGTCAGCTAACACATTTTGCGAGCATTAGCACCCAGTATTGACAAGATTATGTGGCACTTAAAAATGCATTAATCAAAACACGTTAACTGGCAAGTCCTAAAAAAAAAAGCCCCTAAAACACAAACCCTCTTGGTATATGTCTCAGTTTTCATAGAACAGAATATTCCATTTGATGCTGAGGGAAAATTATTCTATGTTGATGACTTACTATTGATGAATATTTATTTAAAAAAAAGAAATATCAAAGCTTCTTTAAAAAAACATCTTTTTCTTTGGGAATAGATAGTCCCAAAATAATATTATTTTGTGTATATAGACTGCATTTTGCTTAAATAAGCTGGTCACGTGCAATCTTTTCTATCCTTCTTCCATGGCCTACCCATGTAATGAGCAATACAAAGATACGTAATTTCAGTCAGACCTTTACTTACCGTTGAAGGGTCACTGCAAGCAAATAGTTAATTGCAAAAGAAAGTAACAGTAAAAGATGTGATCAATACTGTAACAAGCCAAAGGAATTGCAGATGTAGAATTTCATTAGGAAAAAGTTAAGCAGAAATCAGTTTTACTTGGATATGACAAAGGTATTCATTACAGTTGGATACTAATAATATAATAATTTGTAAACAAAACCACAATTTAAAAAATTTTCAGCACAAATAATTTCGTAACTGAAGAGTGAAGAAGCATCGTGTAATTTACAGGAACCCCCGCATGTCTTAGGCCAAGTCCAGCCAATTCATGAACAAGATGTTACTGATCCTATATATATATATATATATATGTATATTATTGTGTTAGTTTGGTGGGTTTTTTGTAAATTCTGGCAATGTGTAGAGCATCCTCCCCTGTGATTTGAATGATACTTATTATTACTGCCTGTCTACCTGCAACTTTTGGTATAATACTTCAGAGTCCCAAAGATGGAAAGTTGTTCCTGTTTGTATATAGCATTGCGACAAACATCCTGGGTTTTACAGATCAAGGTATTCAACCACTAGCTGGTTATTTCTCTGGGCTGTTATCAGGTGCTTTCCTTCCTAGAAGGCTGTTGGCATCAAAAGGTGGGTCAGATGTGTTGCTTTAACAGTAGTCTTCTGCTTGTGGTCATTTACTTTTGCAAGGTCTTTATGGTTCCTGCTCATCTTTTGATGGGCTGTCATGTGGTGAAAAAAGAGCTATGCATCTCCCAGGAAAGCTGGCAACCAGGAGTGAGGCTGCCACTTCTGGAACAAGTCATCCTGCTCCCTGTCCAGATACTCAAGAATTGCTTCAGTGGTTGCAACCTGCTGCCCGCTTCTTCCTTCCCAAGAGCTCCTCAGGTACTGGTACACAGACAGGACGTGTCTGTGTGTCTGTGTGTGTTGCAGTTAGTCTATGGGTATGTAGTAGAGCCAACACTTTGGGAAGGAGTCTTGACGTGTGTGGGCAGGTGGATGTACAGTGCTTTCGTGGTAGGCATGGACATGATCCAGACGTAGAATCACAGCATGTGCTTTTCTTCCAGCCGCTCAAATCAGGTAGGTCATCCAGCTAGCTGGAAGGCCAGGGGGCTTCTGGTGTAGGGTTTCCTTTTTACTTTCATTAAAACAGAAAACATGCCGAAACAATGAAGAGATCCTCAAGTAAGGGAATATTAAAGCTTTCAACATTAATTAAGCATGTAGAAGATAGGATAAGACAATTAATTAATCATACATATGCAACTCTGCTCCCCATTGCACTGGAAAAATTGTTTTCCTTTAACTTAAATTATTATACACTAATTGCTTAATGTATTATAGTATTTTTTTACTTACGTGTTTAGATAATTGCTTTTAGCAACAGGTGATAGAAACTAAATAGGAATTTTACACAGAACCTTCTATGCAGCATATTAGATATGGTGGACAAGATGAAAGACAAATTCAGTCTTGTGAAAAGTTACATAAGCTGAGCTTAATGGACAGTTACAGTGTCACTGTGCTTATAGACTGGTCACAGTGTGGCCATGTAAGCACATTTGTTATTCATAGAATCGTAGAATCATAGAATGGTTTAGGTTAGAAGGGACCTTAAAGATCATCTAGTTCCAACCCCCTTGCCATGGGCAGGGACACCTCCCACTAGATCAGGAAGCCCCATCCAACCTGGTCTTGAACACTTCCAGGGTTGGGGCATCCACAGCTTCCCTGTGCAACTTGTTCCAGTGCCTCACCACCCTCACAGTGAAAAATTTCTTCCTGAGATCTAATCTAAATCTACCCTCTTCCAATTTGAAGCCATTACCCCTCATCCTATCACTACACTCCCTGTAAGAGTCCCTCCCCATCTTTCCTGTAGGCCCCCTTGAATACTGGAAGGCTGCTATAAGGTCTCCCTGGAGCCTTCTCTTCTCCAGGCTGAACAACCCCAACTCTCTCAGCCTGTCCTCATAGCAGAGGTGCTCCAGCCCTCTGATCATCTTCATGGCCCTCCTCTGGACCCCCTCCAACAGGTCCAGGTCCTTCTTATGTTGGGCGTCCCAGAGCTGGATGCAGTATTCCAGGTGGGGTCTCATGAGAGCGGAGCAGAGGGGCAGAATCGCCTTCCTCGATCTGCTGGCCACGCTGCTTTTGATGCAGCCCAGGATATGGTTGGTTAGTCTGAGCCTGCTCAATATTTTCTTTGTATTGAAGAATAGGAAAAATTTGCTATATGAAATGGTTTGGTAAAGACCTTCTAGGGCTGCATGAGTAAAACCAACAACTGTCTTTCAACTTTTACATAGCCTTTATTTTATGTATTTGATTATATTTGGAATAGATCCCCTCTGTTGGGGAACTTGCTTGACATACTATGAAAAAATAAAAATCTCGATAAATCCTGCATATCCCAGGAGAACCTTCCCATCAAATTAGCAAAGGCACATGGTATTTCTGATGATGTATTAAGATCCATACAGACCAGTCTCTGAGGTTGTAGAGAGCCCTGCTCATAAGAACATAATCACACAAATTCCGCCCACAGACAATTTTTTAGAAGCATTTTAGTTTTGAGCTGTTGTCATTAAGATTTGGGAGTCATCGACACTGACATTTATACTTGTTTGTGCTGGAGAGCTGTTGAACTCAGGAACAGAATGTCTAGTGAACCATTGCATGAAGTAATGGTTTATCTGTGTCACTAGATTTTTAAGTAAAGCACAGCAGTACCTTAAGATCTTTTATTTTCTCTCTATCATCCAGAATAAATTCTATAAAATATGAATGCTCGTATTCATCATTGTTCTGCTACTTTACAGTATTAAGGTAGTTTATATTGCATTGTAGCTGATCATAATAGTAGCCACTATGTAAGCATGTGGACTACAACTTTTTGGAGTCGTCCTGATCCTGCAAAGAATTAGGTTTGCACATAGCTTTATGTCATTTAAATAATCTAATATACTGGATGTGACTAACAGTATTTTACATAAGATAAAGAAAGGTGAAGAAGTAGTAGTAGAGGACTAAACTAAGGTAAATAAGCACTTTTTCAGTGTTTCTAGATAGCATCTCATAGTACAGTCATCTTCTTAAAAAATAAAAAATATTCCAGTAGTTATTTGGACCCAAGTTTTTTTAATGTACTGAGAGAACAGCCCATTGGATAGCTGAATTATCATCTTATTTCATTAGGTGGTAATTGGAACAGGACATGCTGTCTTTGTGTGGTAACCGATACAGTAAAAGCTGGCTATTTTGCAGTCATTGAAGGAAGGTACGGTGGTATTACTGCTCTTTGCAGCCTCTTGGCATCAGTAGTTTTTCCTTCAGCTTAAACACCTTTGATCAAGGGCTTGGCATGGAAGCAGTGGAGCTCTGTGCATGGACGTACTTCAGCAGGGCACGTTTCTTCTTCAGCAGTTCACTTTTTGGGGAATGTGCCTGTGGTCACACAGGGAATGTCTTTCCCTCGCAGATACTGCGGGTGCTCTGCCCCGGCAGCAGCCGGAGATGTCGCAGTTTGGGTAACCTTGCCTTACTGTGTGATTGTGTGACCTGGCTCTAACTTATTTGTAAATGAGACCAAATGCCAGATGCATCAGATAAATTAATTATTTCTATTAAGCGGTGTTGTATTTATTGCACAGTGAGAAAACAGAGGAGTTGTTTCTTCTTAAAATACCAGAACCTTGTCACAAAAAAGCTTCAAATGACTTAGATTTATATTTTTTTTAATTCGGTGCTGAGTAACCTATTTAATACCGTCTCATTCATCAAGTGAGTTTTTCAGGGAAAGTCATTCTATCAGGTGCAGCAGACAAAGCTATGAGCAGCATTGGTACTGTTAATGACTCCCAAGAATGACTGCAAGGATTGTAAAAAGACACATTATTGTCTAGCAGGCATTGATCATAATTGTATCACTGATAAAGACAAAACATATCAAATGTTGTGTTTTAAATATGCCCTTCAATGAATGAAAAAAAATGCCATTGAAATAATTTCAGTGATAGCTGTGTGATTCTTCTGAATGCAAAATGGAAATGTTTTGCATATCCTCGGGATGAAAGGAGTTATCACTCTAAGCTATTTGCTTATTAATTTTAATTTAATACTCATGGTATATCAGACATTATAGATATTTCACAATTTTGCTTTATGACACTGCAGAAGTCTGATAACTATGCTTGGTGTAAAATGTAATTCCCTTTTTACCTGCCTGCTTGGATTGAACTGTGGGATCTTAATTTGTCATCGTGGTTTCCATGATCCTTTGCTCGTGTCGTATTGTTGTTACAATGAACACATTGCACACACAACATAGCATTCATCTTCATAAGGGAGACTACAGACCCTTTCATCCTTGAAAAATGAATAATTAAGCTAGGATTTTAATATTTGTGTTCGCTTTTGGGTTTATTAGCTCTAACTGTGAAAACTAAATCAATTATTTTGTGTGCTCCATCTGACTAGCTCTTGAAAAAATGAATCAAAGTTTTCCATATTCCATATTTCCAAAGTTCTGTGGCTTTAAGCTATCTCAAAATAGCACTGTTTTAGAAATGGACCGTACTCTGCCGGTTGGATAGGTGGCGTTTTTATCATTGTCAGCTTGAGGTTTGCGTAAGGGCCACAAATGTGATGCAAAACTAGGGGAGCTGATTGTTACTGGTAAGGTCCTACGGTGTAATGTAATTCTTCTGTTGTACCTCTGTTTCCTGAATTTGTCTTTTTTTGTTTCTGCAGACTCCAGAGGAAGGAGCCTCTACAAGCATCTATGCAGCAATATCACCCGAGATGGAAGGAGCTGGCGGCTGCTACCTTTACAATGAGACAAGGACAAAATCGGCTGATGTAGCATATGATGAGGAGCTGCAGAGAAGGCTCTGGACAGAAAGCTGCAAGATGGTTGGGATTTCTGATGAATCCAGCAGAGTTCCCTAGAAGAAGCCACTTCCAGCTGGGTAAATGAAATGTATTGACAAGCATCTTAGGTGAATTCTTGCAGCATCAGTCATCATCCTGGAAATCACCGTTAAGTCCCAAAGGCAAACATGAACAGCTCAGTTCGTCACTTGAACCCCTAATCTGCTAGGGAGTGGGGGGAGTATTCCCACAGAAAGATGTAGTGGTTGGTTTTAAACCATCAGTTTTGTAAATCATGATGTTTCAGTCTGTGATTAAAATACAATCTTTAACCTTGTGCAGAGTTGAGTTTTCATTTTTTGTTCAACAAAGAAGACTTTTCCTAGTGAGCATGTTGTGTCTGTGGCATGCTGAACTTAAGCCACCATTGTACATATAACTTACTCTTTTTACTCAGTTTTAAAAGTTGCAGCTTTTTTCCTTAAGCTTCATTAATCTTTAAGACACTTTATAATGAATGTCAGTTTGTTCTAATGCAGACATTTGGCATTCATGATAATTATGTTGTTTCTATCATACCATTAGTTTTATATGTCAACTTTTATCCAGAGGTTTTAACTGAAGGTCAGAACCAAAAAAAATGTAAATAAATAAGGTCTTCAGACAGGATGTTGAATTCAGTTGTTTTCTGTTCAAGTTCAGCTCTCCTTTACAGGTGAGCCATAAGAACAAGGAAGGGATCAAATATAGAATCATAGAATCATAGAATGGTTTAGGTTGGAAGGGACCTTAAAGATCATCTAGTTCCAACCCCCCTGCCATGGGCAGGGACACCTCCCACTAGACCAGGTTGCTCAATGCCCCATCCAACCTGGTCTTGAGCACTTCTAGGGATGGGGCATCCACAGCTTCCCTGGGCAACCTATTCCAGTGCCTCACTACCCACACAGTGAAAAATTTCTTCCTGAGATGTAATCTAAATCTACCCTCTTCCAGTTTGAAGCCATTACTCCTTGTCCTGTCACTACATGCCCTTGTAAAAAGTCCCTCTCCAGCTTTCTTGTAAGCCCCTTTCAGATACTGGAAGGCTGCTATAAGGTCTCCCGAGAGCCTTCTCCAGGCTGAACAACCCCAACTCTCTCAGCCTGCCCTCATAGCAGAGGTGCTCCAGCCCTCCTCTGGACATAATAATGGAGACACTGGATTTGGCAGAGGGTGCAGTCAGCCTGTTGTCTTGGCACTAGGCTAAGATTACTTGTCCCCTTTTCTCCTGAAGCTGTATAAATTTGCATCCGCAACTTCTTGCATTTTCTTTGGCAAAGAGATTCACTCCCCTACATGCATGAAGAATCGCCTCCTTTGGTTGGTTTTGAACCTAGTTCATATGAGTTTCAAAGCTAGAGCTCATGGTTTGGAAGAGACAGCAAAAAATTAATGCCTGTCTACTTTTTCCACATGGCTAAGGGTTTTGGAGACTTCCAATGTGTCCCCCTTAAACTGTCTCTTTGCCATGTTGAAGAGTAGACCCTGCCTACTCATCTGACTTACACAGCACCAACAGGGTATTTTCCCTTTGGTTATCTATTTCTTTCCTAAAGCTTCCTAACAGCTGTTTAATTTTTAATTTTATTTGGCTTTAACTGAGGGTGGAGCTGGTATTTTTTATGAAATTATCTTTGGTGAACCCTAAGATTTCTCTTCTGAGCGAGTTAGTGGTCAGTTCATATACCATCAGTTTTGAACATGATTCAGTGTGTACAGTTCAGGGGACTCTACCTATGCCTGCCAAAGTGAAGCTTCAAGAATGATGTTCACATCCATGAATTAAAGAGCAAAACAGACATGTGGCAATATAAAGATAGTCTGAGTTTCTACAAGTTCAAGTAACTAAAAGAAAAAACTTGATTGAAGATAGACACAACATTTTAATGAGGAAGGTGACAAACCATCAGAATAATTTATAGAGAAAGTTCCCCTGGAAGTTTCAGTCAAGATTAGAAGTCTCCCCAAAACATCTCCCCTCAGTGAGATAAACTCTCCAACCATGGACTCTGTGACTAGGGAGCCTGAGCTCTTGCTGTTAATGGAGTAAGCTCTACCCTAGTCCCATCTCATTCATTTTAGGTGTTGTCTGAAAAAGCAGTATAATCCTATAAATGTCCTTGAATTTCCTTTTTTAAGATATACACAGCAAAAGAGACCAATAGGCAGATGTAAGACTTGTATTCACTTTGGGGCACTGGAAATCACTGCCTGACAGAACTATGTGCAAACACAGTGTTGTGCTGTCATTTGCAGCAGGCTAGAAACAATATGAACGTGTTTCTATGCACTGAACCCCGGACTAATATCCCTTTTGGGCTTTTTAGCTGAAACCTGGTACTTCCCTGACCACATCCCCAGCCTTCGATTCAGAGAGAGATCACATCTAACTGAAAGAAAGCATACTAATATGTCCAGAGACTAGCAAGGAGATGCAAGGACATTAAAAAAAAAAAAAAGTATGAACAAAGAAAAGCAGATGAGCATAAAAATAATGAAAAATCTGAAGGAAAGCATATTTCCCCTCTGAATTAAGCCATGCATCATTTATTCCTAGCTTCTTAGACTTAGTATATACGAGGGTTAGCAGCAGGAAATTTATCACTCAGTCACTATAGCACTTTCTCTGTATGACTGGCTGACTATTTTTTTTTTTTTTGGTAAGTGAATGTAGAGCCTGTGAAATGTGCCAGACTGACACTCTGGGAACTAAATTCCTCTGTTTATTCACGGATCATGCACAGGATGCAGTAAGCCTGCTAGACAGCCAACGTTTTGATGTTGCCATAGCATTTCCACGGAACATCATTGCTGCTAGAAGTATG
Organism: Burhinus oedicnemus; assembly: GCA_008921705.1. Lineage (NCBI taxonomy): Eukaryota > Metazoa > Chordata > Aves > Charadriiformes > Burhinidae > Burhinus > Burhinus oedicnemus. The sequence goes on from VFFE01007612.1 coordinate 499,746, forward strand.
TCCAGGATTACTCAAATTAGATGGGACCAAATTACCTTCAGGTTTAACTCTCTCGAAGCTCCACAATATTTGCACAACCAGTTTCAAGTGGCATCGGGACTGGTAAAATAGCAAACACTAAGGAGAGCTAGTCACACTTTCCATGTAATCCGAACCACTTTGTTAGCGGCCTCAGTCAAATGAAATCTGTGTTAACAACACTGCAAACATGGTTTGTGAGAACCAAGACCACAGATTGTGCCTGCATGAGGGAAAAAACAATGTGTCCTAAAGCCAGGGATTTCTAGAACAGTGCAATGCTATGAAGATATAGTTGAGCTAGTTGCAAAAGAGTTATCTCAGGAACTAAAAGCAGAAAACTCTGTCAACTCTGCAACGTCGTGTAAACGTGAGCTTCTCTTGAGCAAAATCCAGTGTCATCATAAAGTGCTGCGTGCCACTGGGAGCGCTCACTTGTGATACTGTTGTAAAAATCAAAAATCATCCTTACCACAACTATTTAGGAAAAAATATATATACGAAGCATGCAGAAAGAGGACAGTGATTTTAGTTCTGCACACAGAAATGGTAAGAGCTGATTTACTTTTCATATTTCAAGGACATGGAATTTCTGGGGATCTGAGAAGCCCTTCCTTCACCGAAGAAATGGTTGAGAGATGGCTTGAGTCCTTGCAGTAGGTGCATATGTATAGAAAAAATACCTGAGCGCTTTTTAACCTTGCGAAGAAAGGCAAAGCAAGCTCCAATAATTGTAAATTGAAGTTAGACAAATTAACCTTCCAACGTGAAAACAGATCCTCTCTCTGTGAGAGTAATTACATATTGGAACACGTAGGTCTGAGATCTGAAGACAATGAAAACGTGCCTCTGAAAAGATACCTGACACGGAGGCCAGGTAGGCTTCTAGGCAAAGTAGGTCAGTCACAGAGAAGTCATACTTAGATTCTCCCTCATGTCCAAAGTGACAACCCTTATTTTGATTAGTATGAGAGTGACCCATTGCTTACAACTTCTAAAATGGATATTTCCTTGCCAGTACTGCACCCAGGCTAATGTTTAATTCAAAAATTCAGATGCCTCTACCTAGTCTCAAAAAGGCACACAAAATCTACGGTCCAGTTAAGTCTGAGATCAACAGAAGCATCCTCTAAAAGCCACCATGGTCTGATCCTGTTGTCCTCAGTGAGGGATTGAAACCATTTCAAACCAATATTTTATTCTCTTCTAAAAAAAGGATTACTTTTGTTTTTCAGCTCCCATGAAAAAGAAAAATTTAATCTTAAAATAGGACAAAAAAGATGAATACTGTTTTGAAGGGTAGTTCAAAGAAATGTTATAGATCTTATGGCAATGAATGTAGTTATCTAGGAATTTGATAAGATGATGTTATTTAAACAATGAACTTGCACAGGAAATAAATAACATGCTGACAAAGGGCCTTAAGTTTCTTAGAAGAAGTGTTAACTTTTTCATTAATTAACTAGTTCATTTGTAAACTATGGGGAAAGTAATCATGTACTGAAAGAACAGGTGCTGTAATTTGTGTGTGAATACACTATTATTTGCACATAATAAAGCAGTTGCATCCTTGCTTCCAGTTCAAAATTGATTGAAACCCTAAATGTGGAACCTCCAGCCACACTTCCACAATGATGTTTTATAAATACTTAAAATTTATAGTTCGCTTTTTGAACAACTATCAATCACTTTAGTAGACAGTGAGAAGTGGTATGGCATAGAAACCGAAGACTTCATTATTTGACATCAGGCTTGCTACTGCCTCTTCCAACTGCACGGTAGTGTTAGCCCTAAATATAAGCATACGTGTCAGATATTTAAATCCTGATCCTAAATAAGCTATGCAAGCTTTGGCTTTTGTACAGTCCTGGCCTTAGACTGTCCTTGCTCATTATATGGCATGGTTTATGCTCCAGCTGCCTCCATGGAGAGACAAAAGCAGATTCCAGTGAAGTTAACATGAAATCTGTCACAGATAAGAAAAAAACACATGATTTTAAGAGAGCGAAGGCTGAGGGCACTGACCAATCTGCAATAGTTGAAGTGGTCAGTGTAAAATGTGAAGCGTATTGCACAATACCAGGCCAGGCAAGACAGATAAGCCATTATGAACAATTTTTTTAAGGCAATTTTATTCCTTTTTAAAACAAAACCACTGTGTTTCAGCAATCCACTGCGGTAACATTGACAATGCGGTGAGCAGGAAGAAAACAGATCAGTGGCGAAGAGTGCTGTGTCCAGATGCATGTAGTTATTGGCTTCCATACTGTACCCATCAACTCGTGTTAGCATCTCTCCCTTTGGAAATGGACCCAAGCCAAGAATTCTTTTCACACAGGCATTCAAGAAGAGTCAAAAAGTAGTAGTGACCATCATTTATTTAGACAAATACAGTCTAGATCGAAGCCAATTACCTTAAAGTGAAAGAATTCCTAATCCAATGAAAAAAAAAAAAAAAGGGAAGAAAAAAAGGGCCAAACCCAGGCTATGACACTTTTTGAGTAATATTAAACCTAGTCATCTCTTCACAGACGGAATGAAAGACACATTGAGATGGTAGGCAGGCTTATGTCCTTTCCAGAGAACATAGACCAACAAACACAGCCTTCTCCTCTATCTTTGCATTGCTTAAACTCTCAAAATGAGCTCAGGTAACATCACTGTTAAAGTCTGGGACAAAATAGATCCATTTCATCTATTATTTATCTTCCCTCTTCTGAAACTAGTAACAAGATTTGTTCCAGCTTGCCCACATTTACAGAATTAATTATTTAGTCCATACTGATCTGCATATGTTCAAGATCGGTGATGTATCTAAGGCTTTTTTTTACAATACTGAAGGACAAATTCCTTTTAAGAATTACAGCATACCTAAGGGCCAAATCCTGCATTCTTTTCTCAGGCAAAACTCCCATTGAAGACAATCTCTGTCACAAGAAAAGTAAGACTGTGCTCAAGAAAGTTAACGTAAAATATTTGCGCAGAACTTTTCCCTTAACTACGTTGTACAGCTCTGCTGAAGTTAATGAGCCAACCCAGAATCAGTGTAGAAAGACACGTAACTTAATAGCAGAAGAAGCTATAAAAACCTTGTATCATTTAAATTTGATAATGCCTCAGTACATTATCTCTGGAGTGAAAGCGCCTTGATGCTTCTATTGATATATTACAGCCCTCTCTTTGTCTCAAAGAGATTCATCTAAAAAAATGTACAATCTAAAAATTCCACTGATACAGTATATTGAGAGAAGAGAGTAGCATTCATCTTACTTAAAATAAGTAGTCTAAAAGCAGCATAGTTTAAGCCAGTCAGTTAGGCTCCATCTGTGGTCAGTGAGTGTAATACTTCCATGGGAGAACTCCTCTGACCTATTTGACTGTGAAATGAGTCATGATGCCATCTCTCGTGCTGGCCAGAGAGGAAAAATAGACAAGCAGTCTAAGGTAAATGTCCAGTGCCTGTACATTATCGAGCTCTAGTTGGCTCAGCCAACTACATGTAATCACACTGCCTAAGAATAAAGCTTTTCTTCTCTGGGTTTGGGGTTTTTTTTTCTCAGTTTTTAGCTCTAAAGGCACCATAGCAATCTTATGGTTTGATCTTCTGCACAGCAAAGATCAGCTTATTCTGATTTGAGCTGTATCATCTCTTCTAGATAGTCATCAGTCCTTATTTAAAATTTTCCAGTGAAACACCGAGTACCTTGGATATGTTGTTTCCAGCCATAAATTGCCCTCAGCTTAAAAACCTGAGCTTTTTTTCACATCTGAATTGGAGTAGCTTTTCAGCTTCCAGCTATTTGATCTAGTTCCAGTTTCACCTGCTGGGCTGAAGAATCCATGTTCTGATCCCAGTGGAGACAGCCAGGCAGGGAAGAAGACATCTCTTGGCATATTTTTGATAACCTAGCTTGATTAAGCTCTTTGAATCTTTCATTAAAAGTCATGCTTTACCTCTTGTAATAATTTTCTTGTCTCTTTGTGAACCTCGTCCAACTTTTCAACTTCCCTCATGCTTTTGGGATCTCAACAGCTGATTTTGACATACACATGAAATATAGCCTCACTAGTCGGCTTATTTTTTATCTGTTCCTACACCCCAAGGCCATATGGACCTCCTTGCCTGAAGCATCATAGAGGAGCTCAGATTCAGAGACTCTATAAGCCTTTTTCAGACCCATGAAGTTTTATCCCATAAATACAACCCACTTTATTTGTTTCAAGATGTATGATCTAATAGAACTCTGAATGCTTCTTTTATTGTGATTTATTCCCACCGTTAAAGCTCTAAATCTGCACTAAAGAGTGCTTGAGAGGATTTGGGAGCTGTTGAGTCAGGAGGTGCATCAGGCACGAAGAGTCGGAGCACTGACATCATGAAAACCTGCCATAGTTCAGCAATTAAAGACATAGATAAAATAGTAAGCAGTGACCTGCCTTATTGGGAACATAGCTAATATCACCAAATCAGTCATTTCATTCATTTTAGAAATTATTTCTGTTATTTATCACTCTGACAGAATCTCGCAGAAGACATTTCTCTCTCATCCCAGCCAGGATTAGCTGTATAAATGCATTTTGCTCTGCACCTGTGAGGTGAAGAGACTCCCGGCAATTACACAGTACTTCAGCACAGTGCTGAGGCTTCGGCAACTTGGCTCCAAGCCTCGGCTCTAGCAGTGATTTAGAAAAGCAGATTAGGCTCTCAGAGATCTTTCTCTTAAAACCTGATACTAATTCTTCATCTTCAGTTTTAACCTCTCTTTCCCTCTCATGGGCAACTTTGCTATGCAGCCCTCTGTGCAGGTGGGAGATTCTCCCAAAGCTGACGGAAACGAGTTTTGTTCCGTGCATCCACTTGGCATGACAGTTGCAGTTGCGATATTGTAACTCCCTCTTGCCCTGCTGGGTCTTACTCCTGGACACTGAATTCAAGCTGCAAATTCACAGCTTCTCTGCTCGTTAGGAGGCGATTCATCATCATCTGTTTTATGGGACTCTAAACCACATTTCATACCACATTTACTTAATACACAGTTGCTGTTACTGCATTTACCGCCAGTCTTCTTGTAGAGAAGAAGGCATTTTATCACCAGCTCATTCTCCAGGAAACACTGACAAGCACAGCTGTCATCCTGTGTTGGAACAAAACCCCAAGATGCCTGTATTTCCTGCAGAACACAGGTTCTGAAGTATTTATTTTGGAAAACCAAAATGGTCTAAACAAAAGGTTTAATTTAGGTAACCTTAAAAAGACAATGGAAATATTAATTACTTAAAATATAAAATACTCAATTTTCCAGGACATGAAAAATAGCAGCAGACTAATTTTTTTAAATACCTTGCAAAGAGAAAAATTATACTCAAGTTTGAAGCGATCTGGATCTATACGGCTGTGTTCCTCATACTGTTTCACTTCAGACAGTGCGGCATTTCGCAGTGAAGTAGTTTTTTGAAACAAGCTCAGGGAAGGGGCCTTTAGTGAAAGATGTGTCTTTCATTCTGTTCTCAAAATAAAATTCTACATCTTTGGCAATTGTGCTTTGAAGAGATTTTTCTTTTGAAGAAGATGACTTGACCACTTAAACTGTAGGAGAGGATTCATTGCACAGAAATCTTCCTTCTACATCACACTCCTGGGGCCCTTGAAGACCCAGAAAAGAAGATGGAGCACACATGCCTGATTTTTTTATTCCTTTCCCTCCACTTGTTTCAGCTCTGAAGGCTGCATGGAAAGAAAACAGGAGAAGGAAATTAGCAGCAATGTGCTTCCATTGGAAAAGTCCAAAAATGAGAGAGCTGTTATCCAAATCTCAATTCGACCAAGCACATCCCTGATTTGTTCATATATCAGTTTTGAACAGGTCCTTGAAGGTTAGCTCTCAGGGTCACAGGCCTTGGGAAATTTGGTCCCATCTCTTAGGGTGTGACATCTCCTCTTAAAATGAAAGATTCTTAGTTTCCACGCTTGTTCAACTTTAGTTTCACAATAGCTGGTAGCACAAAGTTGCTGCTGTTTTCAGCACAGCTGAAAAGGTCAAATTCTGGGTGTTGCTCTTTTCGAAATATCATCCTCTCAATTCACTGTCAAATTCATGCAAAATCATTTTGATTTTATTTCAAAGGCTCCGATGTCAGGAGGAAGCAGCACGGTCATCTGAACAACAACCTTCAAACTCAAATAGCTGCAAAGTAGTTTTATGAATGTTTTGATCCTGGAAATACCTTCCTATCCTGCGCTCTTCTAAAGCAAACAAAAAGATCTGGGCAATAGGTTAAACTGAATTTGTAATTTTTTCCTTTCCCTGAAGTTCTGTAAATCTACATGACCTAATTCTCCTGAGAGCAGATGTTTTGGGACACTGCAGTTAGACTATTCATCACGTCAGTTCAGCAAAATACATTAGTATAAAAGCGTGTGCTTGAACATATTCTAGTAAGTAAATTTGCTCAAATTGCAGCATGTGCTTTACTGACTTGGGGCTACACATGTGGGACAAGTGACAAAAACGTTTTGAAGTCACACCCAGGTGGGTATAATACACAGCGCAAGTTGGAGGGCTAATTTTCATCTGTAAGAAAGACCAAGCTAAATGGTCTCCGTGTTTGAAAGTTTGTCATAAACACCAACAATAACCCAAAGACATGTTAAAACTTTAAGCCTTTTAGTCCAACACATTTTAATCAGAAAATCATTGTGTCTGTGTAATCTCCAGAGGAAAATAATAGCGACATTAAAATACATTTTTAAAGTAGAAAACCAAAACTAACCCTATATTGCTGAACAAATAGTCGTATACCACAGGTTCAAACCGTATATCAAAGCTCACTAAGGATAAGAGGCGCAGAGTTTTGGGAGAAGACATGGGAGAATGCTCCCCTTGTCAGAGTACTATAAATACGATAACTATTATTTGCAAATACTTGATTATGTACAGTGCTACAAGACAACTCGAAGTTCTGTGCTTCTTTACAGGAACATAAACTGGAGTGGCAACTGTACGTCAGTGTAAAATTGTTTATTTTCATGAATGGAAAATAAATAAATTCAGAACCACTTAGATTACGTGTGTTCAAAAAGCAGTTGATTTGCTGAATACAGATGAACACTCATCCTTCTTCCTATTTTTCTTGTGTCCTCTTTCATTTTTAATAGGTCTTTTGTTAGTCAGATGCAATAAAAAGCTTTAGATCAAACCTCTTGAGGTAAAATCCAAAACTCTGGGGAAAAATAAGAAAGATGAATTCGTTTAGCTTCTAAAAGCATAACCACTTTGCCAAGAGCCTCCAGCTGGCAGGATAGAAAAAAATGTTTTTCCCCACTGCAAATTGCCAATTCTAAAATGGCAGAGCAGCAGCTTTCCACCCTGATTACCTACAGCTGGCCTGCCTTTCACCTCCCCTCTGCTAGGCAAAACAATAGCTTCCTCCTGCCACCTCCTCCATCTACCTTCTCCAAAATCCATCCCAAGCTACAAAACACAGTTGACAATTACTTGTGCAGTTGAGACGAGCCCGTGCTGTAGCTGTCAGGGGCTCACGAACAGGAGTGAGACGAGGTCCACGTCATTCTCCAGACCAGCTGGTATGGTTGTGGGAAGAAACAGGCAGGCTTGCTGCCCATAAGCCATTCCGTTGGGTCTAAAAAAAAAAAAAATACAAGTGCTGATCTTGAGACTAATTGCGCTCAGTTTAACTTCATTATGTTAATCAATTGGGTAGCTCGAGAGAAAGGTTGACTGACAGCTCTGGGCCTGGGGGAGTCTTGGCTGAAGAAGGCAAGAATTTTAAATCCCAGAGGGCGGACATAGCTGCATAGAGGAAACTGAGGGGTGGGATATGGTTTTGTGGGATTTAGGTGGCCTGGGTGTTGCTCGAGATGAAACAAAAATAAAAAAAGCTGCTTTGTAGATGTTGTAAAACCACGGTGAGGCTGATGGGGCAAGATGTGGGTGATGTAGCGTGCAAGTGCTCTTAGTAACAAATGGAAGTAAGCACGTGCTTAAATTAAAGGTGCACGGAGATGATGGTCTGGACTGGGGGAGGCAGCAGGGCTGGCACCTCCCTGCCGTGGGTGAGTGCGTGTTGAGGAGGCTGCGGAGGCTCAGGCTCACTGCTCTGCTTTTCTCCTGGATCTGTGTCTCTCCGCAGCCTGGCAGAGCTTCAGCCTTGGCTGCCAAAGAGGAGATCGCCCGCCCGGAGCAGCTAATCCCTCCCTGCTTGTGCTACACTCCTGGAAAGTGGGGGAGTAACTGGGGGAGGGAGGATAGAGGGGGGGGGAAGCTGACTCACTGCCCTAGCACTGAAGAGGCAGCGAGCTCCGTATTTTACAAACAAAACAGTCCCAGTGCCTGTTGTGGGGGTCCCAGCCCTACAAGCAGGTCTTACAAGAACTGAAAACACAGAATATACTTCAGATTGTGAGAAGGTTTAAGTATGGCTCAGCCTAGTTCCTGGGTAAGAGAGATGGCATAGTAGCAAAGCGTCAAGATGCCGAAGGTCCCAGTGGTGCACGGCGGCAGGTTTCTGCGCACCTGAGGGTGCCGCAGATGAGACAGGGAGGCTTCCAGTGCTTGTGACGTTAGGCAGGTCCTGAGCGAGAGGGTTTTTGGTGGAATATTTGGATATTACAGTGTTCATCCCTGTGCTATTTTAGAGGGTTTTTTTGTTTTGTTTTGTTTTCAAATCTGAACCTTGCTAATTCATATGAATTAGGGAGAAGAGTGGGAAATGCCAGGCTGGAGCAGAGTGCCGGAGTAGCCAGATCTGAGACGCTTCGGTCACCCCCTGGGAAAGCAGCGCAGGACAGCGGCCGAGGGGGCCAAAGGGCACCTGCCTGCCCTGGGCACCAGAAATCCTCCTTAGTTAGGGCACAAAAAGGATCTCCAGGAGCAAACTGAGCTCCTCAGAAGTGACAGAAACATCCCTGGCAGTAAGATGAAACTAATGAGAAAGCCAAACTGTCGCAGGCGATGGCTGTTGTGCTTTTTTATGTGCCTGTTCTCCTCCCCGCTTTCCTCCAACAGAGCACGAGGCAGCTGTAATTACAAACAGCACCTGTGTTAGGTGAGATCCAGGTGTTAAGTGCCTAAATACATCCCAGGTGCAGTGTGTACAGGAGTCTCTCTTTAAAACAGCTCAGTGTCTGTTTTTTCCTAGAGAGACTTCAGCTCTTACATATAAACACCGTGGGGAAAAAGGACTGTTTAACCCAAAAGATGGTGGTGGCACAAAGAGGAATAATTCAGTGATGAATGAATTAGGCTGAACGGCAACAGGAATTTTCTTACCGTCTGGGGTTACGGCTCAAGAATAGTTTTAGCAGGATTAGGGGGATTAAAGGAATGGAAGTATTTTTAAAACTGGAGTCCCATTAGAGTGGGGACAGGTATAGAGACAGCAGCAGACCTGAGCTTGATGACCTCAGTGGCTTCTTGTAAACCTCAGTTCCTTGATGCATTTAACATCACGCATTTCTGGAGAGTGCAGTTTGCCTTCTGGTGAACACGAGTTACTTGAGTTACTTATGAAGGCTGTTGAAGGGTTTTGAGGAATGACAGCCCTAGGCAAGCCTGCCACTAGCAAAAACTTTTTGCACTGACTAGAATTGCAACAGGAAGGTGAAATTAACCAAGACTTCTATAATAAGTGTAATTCAGGAAGCAATTAAGACACTCTGGCTTTAAACCACAGTAGAAGCTTGTGCTGTAGCTCAGTGTCCAAGCACAATGAGGGAAGAGAGGAATCCCCTACTGCCGCTTTGGAGATCTCGCTCTTTCCAGGGGAACGTATCTCCAGCATGCTGAAAGGCTGCTCTCCAACAGACCATCGAGTCCTTCTCTGTCTGTGGTACTTTCTCATTCCTTATACCTGTATGCAGCCCATACGCGGTAAGTGTCTGGATGAACCTTCCTTGCAATGTTCCCAGCAGCACGGGCAGCTCGTCTCAATTAAAAAATGAAAAAAAAAAAAGAAAAACAAAGGGGAAAAAAAGGGGGGAGGTGAATGGAGTCTGGTAAGAAAAGTTGAGTTTAGCAGCTCTTGAGTTCGCATCGTGGTTTTGAGTGCTTTAAATCCATGTCCACACAACATGGGCTTTGGCACACTTGGCCTGATCACATCGCGGGTGATCTTTTCGGGGCTAGCAGCTCCCCGGCCGCCATACGTGACACTGCACAGGCCTGGTGCACTCTCTTCCAAGAACTGAGGAAACCTCCCGTGGTTAAACTCCTTCAGCTTTCCTACTGACTTCAGCCAAGCCGTTCTCAGCAATTTTTTTGGCTAATTTTATATAAAAATACATCTTCCTCTCCCACGCTTCCTGATACATGGTAGATTATTTTCTTGATATTGTGTTCTCAGAAATGGCTGATGAGGTGCAGATAGCAGCGAGCAAGTTGTGCTGCCTGCAGGGACTCTGGGAAGCTTGGGCTGGTAGGGATCTCCTGGTGTCCCTGCACACCTTCAGCAGGTTTGTGTGCAAGGATGAGGGTAGTGAGTGATGAGCTGCTGTTTGTTAGCACAGGTCACATGAGTTCAGACGAGAGGATATTTTTTTTTTGGAGCTAGCCTTTGCCTTTATAGCTTTTGCTGTGAGTAGGGCAAAATCGATGGCATTTGAGAGAGGGAAAAAATGATGGCACAGCTTTTTTTACATAGAGGCTTCACTTGTGTACCTGACTTTTACATGAACCCAGGAAGACTAGGAGATGCTCTTACTGCATCCAGGTTACCTTTCCAATGTGGGAAGTGTAGCACAGAGTACAGAGATGCGGCTCTCCTGCAGTGTCCCAGTATTGCTGCAGGGCCAGAGATGAAGCTCTGAAACAGAAATGCTTCAAAAAAAGAAGGTGTTATCTTCAGATGGGAGGTGTTCAAACCAATCCAAGTTTGAGAGGGGTTTTGCTGTCTGTGCAAGCACAGCCTTAAAAGAGGTGGAGGAAAAGACCTGGAGAAAGCCAAAGTATACAACTGAAAAAAGAGTAGAAGGAAGGGATTAAACTTCAAAAAATCTGGAAGAAAAGAAATATTAGTCCCACTCACTCAGCTTACCTCTAAATTTCAGGGTCCTAGTGGAACTTTCCTCTGAACTTCAATAACTCCACTGCTCACCACAGAGTTACTGGAGAGCAGGAAGAGTCTTTGCATTTTCTCAGAGGGAGATCTTGTTTAGACATGTTTAGGTACAGTAGGTAGGTAGACAGGAGCTCACCAAGGGCAAGATTGGAATAGGAAAGTGGGAAAAGGCAGAGCAGAAAACAAAAGCAGAAAAGGAATAAGCTGGCTAAGGAACATAACAAGAGATAGGACAGAGCAATTTCTAATGGAGAAAGGAATAATGAAATATGAATGCTGCAAGATATGAAGGAGAAAGGAAATCTTCAGGGGCAAGACTGACCGTGGAGAAGGCAGCTGCAGAAGAAAACAGAATATAATCCCAGCTAAGCAGCTTGAAGAAAATGGAGTAAACAAGTGGAAATCTTCTGTTTGTTTTGAAAGGCTACTTTAGACATCGCTGCCTGGAGAGCAACACCTTTTGCTTATCACTATTTTAATGCAAGAGAGTGAGAGGTTCTGATTATTCCTGACCTCCTGTTTGTCTTGGAAGTAAATTCTTCACATGTTATGTTTGCTTGATGCGTTTGTAAATGACTATTCTGATCTGCTTAGCATAATCTTTGAAAGAGAGAACTGAAGCAAACATACTGTCTCTGGATCTGTGCTTCTGAGGCTGAGAGAAAAAATGAAGCTTCAGTGACTAACAGTCATTTAATTAAACATGGTGAAGCAAACTACAGCTCAATGCTGGGTCAGTTGGATCTTTTTTCAAATTTCAGTTTTAGTTCAAAGCTAACCCTGAGGTCCTCTCCTCCAATTTGCTGCCACATTACTCCACCAAAATAGCTTAGAAGTTCCTCAGACACTTTGAGTTATATCTCTGCTCACAATCTGCTCTCAAGCAAGCTGAAGTGCTTGGTATCTTCCCCTCATTTGGCTTAGGTTGAAAACCTTGAACCTGGGAAAGGACCTTTTCTCTAAGGGTTAAATAGCAACTCTGCTGGCTGCTACCTCTACAATCAGGGGAAAGAAGTGGCACACAATTCACTTTTAAGAGCACCTATTTCTTTGTCAAAGAATGAAGGCCTCTGAGGTCAAGATCGGATGCCCAGCTCTTAGGCAGGATGAATCTCACTCTAGGTGTTCGTGCCCAGGTGGCAGGCAGGCAGTCTCAGAGCAGACCTGGTCTATCTTGACAGGACCAAGAAGTATGTGACTATCTCAGAGGGACCAGGCTGCCCAGAGAGGCTTGGAGCTACTTTAACCTGGGCTGGACAAAGCCCCAGCAACCTTATCTTGAGCAGTTCACCCTGCTTTGAGCAGAGGGTTAGATCAGATGAACTGCAGAGGTCCCTTCCAGTCTGAAGTGCCCTCTGAGATCATGAAGTCCACATGTCCTTGCAGAGTACCCTGATGGCAAACTTGAGGAGAGGAGAGGAGAGGAGAGGAGAGGAGAGGAGAGGAGAGGAGAGGAGAGGAGAGGAGAGGAGAGGAGAGGATGGGATCGTGGCCATGTATACAGAACAGGTGATCTGTCCCTGCATAAGCTCATTAACTGTAATTTCCTTTCCTCATTCTGGACTTCTGGTGTGTTTTCCTGAGGAGCGCTGAAGGTACTACCTGTTATTCACACTGTAGAGGACATGTCATCCCCTTCGCACCTCTGGTCACTACAGCTTCTCACCAAAAAGGAAGGGGGAAGCTTTAGATACTCTTGAAAAACTCTTGACCAAGCACCAGGAGACTGTCTGTTGTGCACATGCAACCCTGCTGGAATCAGTGGTGGCTCTGTGACCCTCGTGGAAGATTTTGGGTCAAAACGTCTTTGGGAGAGTTCTACTTTCTTTCATTGTAGCAGAAATGATCTGATATTGTAATACAACATATACAGACCCACTGGACTGCCCACTGTTGCTGCACACCTAACATACTAATGTGGAGAGCAGTGAAAGAAGCCTGATGGATCTACAAGACACTGAGTGGCAGGGAGCTGAGCTGCTGATTTCGAAAATGTGAATTGATACAAGGCAATATTACTGCTTCAGTAGTGGCCTCAAAGTAGTTTAGCTCAAAGGCATTTTACTGTTACGTCACAAGCTGGAGCTCTCTAGCCAGCCCCACTGCTACCTAGTGAGGAAAGGGGGGTATTAGGCAGGATTTTCTCAGAGTACAAAAAGTTTCATTTAGGAAATCACGCTTTTATGAAAGAAAAAACAAAAAAAAAAAAGCTATTTAGGTTCAGATTCAGCTCCTGATCAAGACATAAATTTAATCTGTGCATGTAGAGGTATAATAGTATATGGACACATGTAAGTACATATGGTTACATAACTACGTATAAGTTTGCATATATGTACATGATAATATTACATCTCTACAATACATACAGAGAAAAACCTATGTAGATACACACACCTCCACCTATCTCTACAATTATACCTATACATACTTATATACACATCTGTATTTTATGTGACATCCATAGATGTCTATGTGTATAACATGAATATACGTCTAAGTCCTATTGTTGTTGCTGGAGTTTGGACAGGTGGCTAAACGTAGCTGTCCACAACGACCTAACATATCCTGTGGTATCCAAGACAGCCACAGGTCTGGTAGATGTGACACAGGAACTCTGGGAGATTCCTGGCCTTGTGAATTGATCCTTTTGGACATCACAGACGACTATTTTCATGAGTCTCAAATTGTATTAGATGCATATGTTTAGACAACTAAATCCAGTTCCTAGTCAATGGATTCTCCAAAGCTGCTCAGCTGAGTTGTGAGTGAGCGCCATTTGTTCACCCAACGAGCTCTTGAAACTCCCTTGACTGTACTGACTAAATTGCCATTGATAGGTAAGGAAGCTTAGGCAGCCAGCACACATATCGAAACCTATATGAAACCACCAACACTTAGCAGTCTTAACCTAGAGCAGAGTGCTGGCTGTTAATGCAGATGTATGAATTCTGTCATAACTCTAACTGCAAAAAAGTTGTAATCGTTTGCCCAGCCCATGACATTGATAGCACATAGCAGAAATGGGGGCCACTTTAGCTCTGCAAAAACTGTTCCTGCTACAGCTCTAAGTGGAAAAACAATTTCAGGTATTTTTACATGTTTTTCAGTGATCAACCGGTTGCGTACTTTGACTGATTTATGTTTACCTATTACAACATGCAGGCAAAAGGCAATCATCTTGTCACAGCTGAATTTATCCCACTATTGTCCTGTTCTGGATTACTAGTTCTTTCACATCTGAGTACTCTTACTGTGCTTCACAAAAAAGAACCATTTTCATTTCTGAGAGAAAATGAAGTGTTTTCTGAATACGTTGTTTACGGTAGTCTATAAAGTTGTTGACATTTTCGTACTGAGTATTTTCTCGTATTCAAATTCCTTCTCAACCTCAGAAAGCTCTTTAAAAACAAGAAAGATTCGTCTGAAGTCAATCCATCCAAACCATTTATCAAGCTTATCACTTAGCATTTGGTGTGGTTAATGGACTAACAGAGGTCAGAGAGGGTCTGTCCCTCCACCACCTGGAAATGGAGGGCCTGCTTTGGCAGTTGTTCCTGTTGGAAGCAATCCCCCATGCATCAGAGGCTGAGCTGACCACAGCACACCTCTGTAAGGAGGCATGAATTCCTATTGCTGTAATCTCACTGTGGCATCTCTGCAATAGGTCACAATGTCCGGGCTCAGGGGATAAGAAATTTCATTTCCACGCACTGTCATTTTGCTATTTCTATATAGAAAGAGGTGCCATCAGCGCAGGCAGCTCTTTAGTCAAAAATCAAACTTCAAAAATCACATGCTCTCCATGTGATTAAGCTGACTCTCATTTCATGATTCAGCAATGTACATTTCACACTTGCTAGTTAATTTGCATGGCTGAGTCTGAACATTGTCACAGGCTCAAATTTGCTTGTCGTATGTTTTCTTTTGCTTTGCCTTAAGAACAAAGTGGTTGATCAGTTTTCATATTGATCCTGATGGATCTGTGTCTGATGGTGCTTTCAGAGTGTATTTTAAGGACATAGACACAATTAAGAATTTATATAGCTTTGCAGGGGAAATAAAAAAAGCCCTACCATGTTATATTCTGCAAGATAACACGCCGAGAAGAAATGCTGTATGCCTGTTGACAGCCTGGCAAGGCTAGTGTCAGCAGTAGAGTCACAGCTGGAAGCTTGCCCAGATTTTCCACCAGGAGAAGAGTCACGAGCGCAGTGGCACCTGTGGATCAGCAACACGTGCAGTCCTACGTGAGCCATTAATTTAGCAAAGGAGGATGTTTTCGTTTACTGTGTTTGTCAGCTCTGTAGCTTGGCATCGCAGAGACAAGAACTAGGGATGAGATAATCTGTTCAAGGAGAGTATCTACCCAAACCAGCTACCAAAAGTATCTGCTCTAAGGTTGAGGAGTTCTCTTTGAGAGTGACTGATAACAGATTAGTCATTTTTGTTTCCCAGCCACTCTCTTTTCACTGCAGCCAGAATTCCTTTGTGTACTGGTAACTGCAAACTCAAGTATTTTTTCTACTGTAAAAGCAGAACTGGAAACAGATAGTTTGGTGGAATCACTGGATCACCTCAATCACTGAGCAACAAGGAAAATATTAAATAAATACATGAATAATGCATTGTCCCCTTCTTGGGCTGCTATTTCAGGGTTTTTTTATTATTATTATTATATAAATTAAAAATCAAAACAAACAAGTCATTACCCATCTTTGTTTGGACGAGAGAAGCAAGTGGTCACCAAAGCACAAGGGAAAAGCAATTGTAAGCCATTTAATCAGTCCTTTCAGTGTTTTTCTAAGTACATAGTTCCTCAGCAAACCACAGTTTTCCAATTGAATCACACTGAATTGAGATATTCCCCAAGAAGAACGGCAGATGTGAGGGCGGGTGACATAATCTTGTTTTACCCGCAGCCAGGGCCTGAGTGCGGAGGGCTGCAGACAAGGTCTGTTTGCATCCCAGGTTAGCAAAGGGCTTTGGGACCACAAACTACCTAACTGCAACATGCGCTGTGATCACAGATCCTGTAAAAACACAGTGTCTACTCCCTGCCTGCCACTCTAGGTGTCTGGTTATTTTTTCTTTTTAATTAAAGTACGGCCTTATGATCCAATGAATTCAGGTCATAATTCAGAGCAAAGATTTTAAAGCAGTTAGTTACTTTGCTCAAGAAAAGGGCATGGTTTTAGAAGGAAAATATGGAAAAGAGGCAGGAGAGAGTCTCACTGTTTATTTGGTCCTTGCCTTTTAGGCTGACAGGGCTGGTAAGAACCTCTCTTGCAAAGTGGCAGCTCTTGAGGTGAAGGCATGGATACCTGCCCTCGCTGAACCTGGTGCCGTCCCTCTCCTGTGGTGAGTTGCAGAACATCAACCGTCTGCTCTTACACCACTTCATTTGTTTTCTCCACACCCACCAAGAAGCCTTAAAAAAAAAAGATCACACCTGATTATTTTTAAATTATTGTTTTTCTCTCTGTCTTTCAAAACAGTTATGAAAGCTTTTTTTTTTCCTGGTTTGGATTCTACTTCAAGTCACATAATAATCCTTCAGTGTAAAAATCCTTATGCCCAAACCGTGAAAGGGATGTAAAGGATCATATCTCATTGACTTCAGTGGAAGTTCAGACACTAAATAGCTCCAAAGGTTTGGGTCTCTTTCTGTGCACCCTCTTTATATCTCCATGCCTCTACCCTAAAGCTGCTCTGGAGATAGGAAAAGCAGCACAAAATCTTGGAGCATATTCAGTAGGTGGGAAGCACAGGCATCCAAGAGAATGCACCATATCCTCAAATCACAGAGCCTCAGCACTGTCCCTGGCCGATCTGCACGTCCCTCCTTGTGTCTTGTTCCCAAGCATGTCCTCTGGGAACCATACTCCTGCTGGCTGACTTGGTTTGCAGCTGCAGAAACACAGCTCTGGGAAGGGGTTTTGGCGAGTTACTGGCTGCTGGGCTTTCCTGTTGTTAATTCCCAGGGTAGCAAAGAGGCTGTCTACAATGACCTGAGTTGAATAGTCCATGAGCAGCATCTGTCCTCCTCCAACCTGCAATACCCAGGGAAGAACAGACAGGACGTAGCTGGAGCGGCAAGGCTCATGGAAACCAGGTGGAACAGATAGGCGCAGTTGCCGGCATTGTTTGTCAAACTCATATGGTTGAAGCTCATCCTACCTGCCCCGCAGGTAGGCCTGTACCTCACATACAGCACAGTCACGCAGCTTCTTTCTGCAACAACACAGTCATGATCCCCTGAGTGGCCATGCTTTGAAGCTGGGGCTCACAGAGCAGACGGGGTCACTGATTTTCAGAGCTGCCAGGGATGAGCCACCTCGCGTGTCTCCCACAAGTGACCCTCCAGGTGTCACACTTCCCTGGCACCCCTTCCACTTTCATGTGCCCAGACCCATTCCTGTTTTCCCAGGCATATCCTGCCAGTACAGTCCTAGGCATATGCAGAAAAATGTCTTTGAGCGATCTGCCTGGGAATGCTGATCTCTAATTTTTTTAGAGAGTAAAACAAGGATGGTAAATGCAGGGGATTTCTCATGGCTGGTTGCAAGACACTTCAGATATCTTTAGCTGAAACACAGGCCTCAGTCTCCCTGAAGATGAGCCACATTGTCAGTTGGTTCATTTGTTTAAAAAGTAGCAATAACAAAATCTCATCTGAGAAACGTGATTTGGCATCAAAATCTTAGAAAGCAGAATGAGACAGCAGGAAATGCACCAGAACACTTGTTTCATTTTTTCCCATTGACTTTATTGATGGCAATAACCATCTGATTCTGATGTAGAGCTTTATATCCACATAGCTAAAGTATTTTATGAAAATAGGGACATACATAAGATGAAATGACCTTTTCTTCTGGTGGTAGATGGCTTGAACCCCAGTTAATTCCCATCCTAAGGCCCTACTCTCTGGGACTAGGTCTAACAGAAGTAAGTCTTGCCAACATCTCCATGAAGCTGAAAAAGACTTTTCCCAGGTTGCTCAGCAAATCTGTGCTCAGTTTTGTTCAAGGCCTGATTCACTCTGCCCCAAGTCATCAGGTGTGGCAGTTGCAAATCATTGTCTGGCCAGGCAGGATGTGCTCAGCTATGCGTTTGGAGCGTTGTACAGATCTGAATTTTTCTGCATTGAAAACAGATTTTCTCGTGATCTGAGGGGCGGAGTGACCCTGGAAAAGTTGGACGATCTTCTTTATTTATATAGAAATATAGTAAGCTGCTTACCAGATGGACCTGTTTGCAAGCTTGCCCACTTCTGACATGAATCAATTAATTTACAGGGAGATTTTCTGGAAACCAGTAAGCCCAAAAAAAGCAAACCAACGTGATACCAGTACTGCCACCTCGTGTAGGCTTTGACCATTGCAGGTGTTTCCTACAGGAGCTTTACATTTTAGTAGCACCGAGTAACACCGAAGTTATTAACAGAGCAAAAACTTTAAATGGCTGCACACAATACAAAGGATATTATTACTCTGTTACCCTTCCAGAGCCTGTCCTTCGAACTAAACATGTCCAGGAGCAGAAGTACTCTTGGATCTGATTTATAAGTGGACTTCCACACCATACAGTTACAGCGTCAGTGGTAAATCGCAATTCCTTATTGGAAATGAAGAAATGAAAGGAAACACTGCAGGCAAATGGGGAAGACAAGGAGCTTTAGGGAGTGAGTGGTTCCCCTGGAGGAGAATGCCCAAGGCAAAAGGAGCAGAAAGCTAAAGCAGCAGGCAAGATCACCAGGCAAATGTGCAAGAAAGATCAGCAAGTTCAAACCAAACAAAATATCGTACAAAAATGGGAAACGGGAAAAAGCTTGAAAAGCGCTTCGTGTTACTTTTCATTACTCGGGGGTCAACCTCAGCATTGTTTTCTGCACTCAAGTAACACCCTTAAATTTTTGTTGCATTGCCTCTAAAAGCAGGGCTGATGATCAATGCACCATCGATCTTCCAAACAAAGTGTCTAAAGACTTGTTTGCAGGGCTGAGTGCTGCTGAGGGAAACAAGAGGGCTGTGTCATTGTGTGACCAGGGACATGCCATCCACATTAGTGCAAAGGTCTGCAACCCTCCCACCCTCTCCGGGCCCTCTTCGCCCACCCCACACACGCACAGGGGTGGGGATAACCGTGAGCTCATGGAAGCAAGGCTCACTGCCAGTACTGCTAGAACAGTGTAATCCTCTGTTTTGAGCACATCACACCAAAATTGAAACAGGCATTACCAATTCAAGAACTAGGGAACATCAGACCATGTTAGTAGGATCAGTGAAAACAGAAATCAAGGAACAGGAGAGCAATGAATCTCTCTGTCAAAGGTTGTTCAAAGTTTACAGAAGTTGAAGGGCAGAGTGGAAAATACGGCAAGGGAAATCCCCAGAAATGACCAGATACACGTGAAACATGCAGGACATGTCTGGTTTAGCAAAGCAAGTTACCCCACATTCTCCACCTCAGGCAGTCCCATACCTTGACTCCAGCATTGTATAGGTGTCTTAAACAGAGCTTCCAGAAAACCTAGCAGAAACCAGCAAGCAGAATGAAGCTAGTCAGTCCTGCAAAAAATAAAGATAAATTTAAATTTATTTGACTTAACAGGCACATGTTTTGTTCATGGGCTAATCTTTTCCATAAAAATCAGTGCAACCATCATTTCAGAAGAGCTTTTTTTTCGCTATGCTATTTCTGAATGTGAAAATTTTTTCAGAAAATGAACCACTATATCATAATTTCACAAAGCCTGGTTTGGGTCAAGCTTCCCAAAAGCTTCATACAGATTATGCCTGGACCCATCTTACCCCACTCCCTCCCAGGAACATTACATGCAGATAGCTGCCCTTCTCCCCCTTTCCATCCACCAGTCAAACCAGAGTAACAGATTCTGGGCAGAAACTGCCTTTCACTGCAGCTACAAATGTAGTGCAATGCTCCTGCTGGCTGTGGGGACCTTAATGTAGAAACAAAAACTGAGAATTGTGATACCTGCAGTCATACACAAGGCTCAGACACCCAACAGCCACTATTCTGCATGTCCTTGGAGAACAGCAAAAAAGCCAGGGGAAACTCTTCATTATCACAGGTTTAGCTTTCAAACCTCCTTTTCATCCTGTCATTGTGGAACGAATTCTTTTCTTTTTCACTCTGGCTTTTTTCTTTTTTTTCTTACTACACTCAGCACATTAATGATCTCCATCACTTCAATTTTGATTGATTCATGGTTTTATATCATGGTGCAGAGTTCAATTTAAGCAAAGTTCTCACATTAGGTTTGTCAGTACAATACATGGAGGCAAGGCTAACTGCCTGACACAACTTAAAGCAGGCTTTTTCAAAAATTTTGTTTTACCATCCTTTTCTGAGGAAAGCAAGGGAAACATTTTATCAGATAATGTATGGAAAATAGAAACTTGGGTAGAGAGAAAAACAGATACCTACTAAATATCAGTAAGTGGCTTTGACCACAGTCCTTATGTTTATCTACATTGTCTAGATCTCTGTCATTCCTGTTTAAGAAAAAAAGAGAAAACTATTCTGGAAATATATGAAAAATCATGCTTCGAGTATAAACAAGTGTACTTGATAAAACATGAAAGTGCTGTCCAGGGAAACGTGTTTGAATGACTCTTTAAAATCGTAAAACTATGGAAATTGACATATTTATTGCAAATGCTTATTTGTTGAGTGCTATTTGACATGTAGAGTTATAGTTCACATCAATTTGTTAAGCGTCACTAATGTGTCCTGCGTATACATTACCTGCAGAGCTCCTAGATCCGTATAATGTGACTGCATCGGTGGGCAGTGGATTAAGGAAACAAGATTAGCTTGATGCTAATTCCCAGTGTCTAAATAAATGACTTCAGCTTCAAGACATCAGATGAGATAACATCCCAGCCAAATTACATCACACTACAGTATCTGGCAGGCTTTTTATTGTAGGATATAAAAGGAAACAGATGAATATAGTAATGCAATCTAAAAATCTCTGAACATCTATTCTTTAAAAATTGAATTAGTATCTCATTTTCCCATTAATCAGTATGCCATATCTCTTTCTGATCCTATAAATCAGGTGTACAGTGAGACACATTTCCAGATGTCTCCAGTGCAAACACCCTATTCTGTGGAAAATGCAGACATATTTTCTTCGCCATCACAGTCTGTCTTTAGAAATACCCTTGCACCATGTGGAATTACTTTTGTTTAAATTAGATATGCCAGTGCAGGGAAATGCAAACACTACAAGCATCCGCTGTGTAGCAGCTAAATCTGATTGAACCATCATGATCAAAAAGAGAAAGGCATCCTGTTCAGGTCTCCATGATGCAAATCAAAAACATCTTTAAGGGCATATCTTAAAGTGAGAGCTTCACAAAGCCAGTGCAGACTGAAGCATAATATAAAAGATTGCTCACATTCTTTGTTGTTCCATCCAAGGAGCTAAGATCACTGCAAGAAGCAGCAAAATTCAATCATTAGAGTACCATATTTTCATTATTCTTTCACCTCTCAGTGTCCAGTTGTCAGGCACCTTTTGTGCCTCCGCACACAATTTAAAACCCTATTAACACAAACAATTGCTGCAGCTTTATCCTAGGAGGATGGTGTGTGGCTGTGAACCCACTGCTACACCTGTATTATAATCAGCAAGCCAGCAGGCTGTGACTTAAGCCAGCCCCCTGAGAAAAGGGTTTAAGTGTGGGTCCATAGTCCACAGCTTCCAGCAGGAACAGTTGGAGCTCTGTGCCTGTGCAGCCAGGGCTGGAGAATGCTCTGAGTACTCTGTCTTGCCTAATTTGGGTTGTCCAAAAAAGGAGACATCAAGCCTGAAGTTACTTTCCTAAGTTTCTTCTATAACCAGTGGAGAAGGACAGGCACTGTCAGAGGATGCCCCACCTCATCCTAAAGTGGATGTCTGCTGCAAGCAGCATCAACCACTCTTTGGAGGTTGCTACTCTGACTACGCAGGAAGCTGAAGGCATTGTCTCAGATGAAGACTCTAACCCTTAAGATAAGGTGAGATGCACCTTCTTCCTCTTGCTCAACTGCCCCACCAGGACCTGCTCCTCCTGAAAAGAAGAAAAAGTTACCTACAAAGCAGTAAACTAAAAGTAGTGATAAACCTGCTAGAACTGCAGATCCTTATAACTTCCATTAGTAGGGTTGTATTGATTTATTCTAGCTAAGGCTTGGTAATATATGCCTGTCTGAGAAACAGCATTGCATCACACGACTGTTTAAAAATCACTGCATGAGCATTATCTATCTGTCAATCTACCTTTTGGTTCCCTTTGGAATTGCTTATTTACCATACTTATGTACTGTAAAACCCTGCACAATGGATGGAAATACAGATTCCCAAGTCCAAGCCTACAAAACATGCCAAGAGAAGTTATTGTAGCCACATCAGTGCAGTTCTGCCCTGAATTAATTTTCTCCCTGGAAAATCAGGGCTTGTTAGCCAAAGCATAGTGGTAGGCAGAAACAACTCTTATGTTTTGGATTGAGATAACATCTCTCTGTATTGCACTGGATGGTTGTACACACATGTCTCATGTTAGCTCTGTTATGAGCACATTTTGTCTTTATTATAATGTGTAGACTTGTCCCTTGAAAGCTGGAGTTTCCCTAGAAAGAAAAACAAAACAGGGCTGGTGTCCAAGCACTGCCATATCTGAAGTCCTGCATATATGCATTCTTCACAAGGAATACAGATATAAAAATCATGAAATGGTGAAGTTCTGAATTCTTGGGGAACAGAAGAATTTTTGTAGCTCACAGCACTTTCTGGGTTCAGTCATCTCACCGTGCTTAAATGTGTGCTTTAAAACTAATGCAATTTTATAGGAGGGAAACAGATTAATGTTGCTACAAGAGGGCAAGGAGGCAAAGGAGAGGACAGGGAAGAAATGCATGATGGCAGGCCGAGACACCATGAAGGCACTGCTGTGTTAGCTAGCTGTCAAGTGTTGCAGGGGAAAAGCAAAATGGAGAGGCTGCTTCTGGCCCATCAAGCCACCAAGAAGGAGCATGTCTGTGTAGCATGACTGCAAAAAAAGCTGATGTTATAGGCAAGTTGTCAAAGGGTTGTTAATTATTACGGCACCTGTTGGGTCCATATAGTCTGAAACGGGGAATGAAAGCTCTGTCTTGTCTCCTGTGAAGATAATTAGCGACAGCTACAGAATTCATTGGTCTCGTTTTTCAGCCCTATGCCAGGCAGCACTGGATACATTGCTGTGACTGAGCAGATGCAGGGCCAGTGAAGAATAAACAAAGTCAACAGATGAAGTCTCTGAATAATCAGCACTTCAGGAGCTAACACTTGGAGTTGGAGCTTCTGTTTATTTGTGACAGTCTTGTTACTGTAATGTCTATACTTTAAATCAAAGGACTCAGCCCAGATCTCTCAAGGTATTTAAGTATCTAAATCATAGAATCATAGAATGGTTTAGATTGGAAAGGACCTTAAAGATTATTTAGTTCCAATCTCCCTGCCATGGACAAGGACACCTCCTACTAGACCTGGTTGCTCAAAGCCCCATCCAACCCAGCCTTGAACACTTCCAGGAATGGGGCCTACACAGTGTCCCTGGGCAACCTGTTCCAGTGCCTCACCACCCTCACAGTAAAGAATTTCTTCCTGAGATCTAATCTAAATCTACCCTCTTCCAGTTTGAAGCCATTACCCCTCGTCCTATCACTACATGCCCTTGCAAAAAGTCCCCCTCCAGCTTTCCTGTAGGCCCCCTTCAGATATTGGAAGGCTGCTGTAAGGTTTCCATGGAGCCTTCTCTTCTCCACGGTGAACAACCACAACTCTCAGCCTGTCCTCATAGGAGAGGTGCTTTAACTCTCTGATCATCTCGTGGCTCTCCTCTGGACCTGCTCCAAGAGGTCCACATCCTTCTCATGCTCCTATCATTAAAAATTCCAGACTTGGGCCCTCTACCTATCTGCTAAACCAACCCAACAACATCCTGCAGGGACCTCTTCTTATGGGAGAGCAAAGAATAACACTCCTTTTGGATAATATTCATGGAACTGTTTATGAGAGCACAGGATCTAAAAAATACCAGAGAAAAGTGGTCATTTAGCTCACAGATCAAATCTGTATGGCTTCTGGACTGCATGTTTCACCAACTTCTCAGGCTGTCCACTAGATTTGAAAACACAGCCCCTGATTTTGTAAGCTGCTCCTGGTACTTGCACAAATATTGGAGTAGCTTTTCAAAACATTAAGCGTCATATAATCAAAAGAACAGTTTCTAAATTACCTCATCTGCTCTCACAAAATCTCCTGCTTCATTGAAGTAAACATGGTTATTCCATGGATGGTACCCACATACTGACCTATCGAAGCAGGTTTTCCTGTTTGAGACTGAAGTGGAAGGTAGCACATCTGTACACATGTTGCACTTTCATCAGTTGAAGGTTGCTGCAGAAATGGCAGCATAAAAATGTGTGTGACTTACTAATATTACTAATTAATATAGGAAACAGTAAGTCATGATATTAGGGAAGATTCGAACCTTACAAAGTTACCTGAGCCCTTGGCACACAAATTTTAAATCCATAATTACACCCCACAGAACATCCTACATGGTGTTGATGCATGAAGACCTTACAGATGTTAAGTTAAGCTATTAAACAGTTGATACGGTTAGTTACATGTCACAAAATTTGTAATTATTGCTTGCTCTGCCAATGAAGTACAAGGGAGAGAAAATGACAAATTCAAATTAAAAAATCAGCAGACATGTGCATTATGCATATCTGGGAAGGAGACAGAGTGAATTCCCCTTCAGGCAGTGCTAATGCTGCTCAGGTTCTGTTATTCAGATTGTGTTGTCTCTTAATGTTAGCAGCACAATCCTTCTGTGTCAGATTACAATATTTTTAACTTCTTTTGACTCTTTACCCTCCTCTTCACCTTCATTTCCATCTGTTGTTGAACAAGCATGTCAAAGTTAGAATTGCCCTGGAGATGACAGAGGGAGGAACATAGCAGACTGGAGAGATGCTTCCCTGGTGGGAGCAGAGCTGTGCTAGCCCTGAGACTGTCGCGCACAGTTCTGGCACTGGCTCTGACTGGCAGACGTTACATAGCCACAGTTACATAGGTGTTACATAGACGCAGTTTTGGTGTCCAATCCATAGGCTAAAATAAAACAAAAATCACCGAGCCACCACTACTCCGAGGGCACAGACTTGCTCCTGTATGTTTTGTGAAATACTGAGAGAATTGAAATTCCAGTAGACAGGTTAGAATCATAAATGAAACAAAAAATGACGGTGACGAGGTCATTCATGACACCAAGAATGTGTATTTCACAGAGAGAAAGAGGATGAAGCTCAGCTGGTTTTGAATGAACACTTTCAATTTTTTGGTGCATTTCTGTTTTCCATTAGTAAAAAGGCTCAAGGAGTTCTTCATTAAGCTAGCTTCAAACTTACCTTTATTCATCTGCCCTGGACTTGTTCACCAGAGTGCAAGAGCTTTGATTTCCTGGTTGTTTCTAAATCCTACAAGGTGTTGAAATGGGGGAACTAAAGTCAAATCACAGCAAAAAGCAAAGGTGTGGGTACCACATTGGCAAATACAGTGGATAGCCTTGCTGCCCTTAGCCAGTCCAAGGAAAATCAAAGTTGGCAGTCTATGAAAACCGGAATAACCAAGGAGGGAGAGGAAGCAGGAACGATTCCCTGAAATTGCAACACTGGCTTTCCACTCACCAAAAAAACCCAAATTAAGATCCACAAGCTGTTTTGCTATCTAAAGCCTACCAGAACTGGTTTGGGGTCCATGATTAGAGGCCCATATAACTTTGCAGGCTAAATTTTTGATCTTGTCCTCTAACTTTCATTGTCCTTTGTACATTTTGATCTGTGTATTTACTAGCGTTCTTCCTACAGAGCTTTTCAGTGCGAAAGAGGGTGTGTGTATCCAGGTCTCTAGAAAATGTTACCACACTAATTCCCCCTGTGACTGTTTTCTTAATAGTTAGTTTAGCTGTGGATTCTTCATTGTCCTCAAGTTTCCTCAGTCATTAATTTGCAATACTTTCAAAAATACACAAAATGGATTATTGCACACAACTGCAGCAATCTTATGCCTTCTGAAAATCAAAGATAATTTTTCACAGAAGGTTTGCAGCTAAATTTCTTCCCTTCCAAATTCATGCTTATGTCCTTCACACTATTTTGATCATTGTTTAAATATGATAGATATGAATTTCCCTTTGTTCTAGCTATATGATCAGAGTGGAAAAAATGCCCTTGGAAGAGATATAACTCCAGAAGCATTTAACCTGCACTCCTAAGCAGCTAGAAATGCGTATACAACCATCCTGTAATTATAAACTAGAAACTATACATGAGTTATTTTTTACCAAAAAATGCAACTTAAATTCAAGAAGAAATGCATTATCTTTATGTCTAAATGTACACTATATGCATCCTTAAAATCTAGCAGAATGTATGTTCCCTGTCTGGATACCAATGCTGCAGAAGTAATGAAAAGTTCTTACATAGCCTGCAGCATGCCGAATCTGAGTAAATCTTTCTTACTTTTTTCCTATAAGGAGTGTATCTTGACTTGGTTGTGAACAGGTGTCTTTCACACCTGCTCTGACACAGACTCTACACACTGCAAAATTAAAAAGTCATTTCTAAGCTAGAATTGCAGTGGCATCTTTGGGAACTTACAGAAGGTCAGCTTGGGCTTTTTTCCAGAGTTCAGCAGCTCCGAGATCCAGAGGTCCATCCCAGAACCCACAATGCTTTTTACCCGGTCTTCTTTACCTTATCTTAGTAGGAGCTGTGGCTCTTAGCTCCTCAACACCTTTCTCTGAACTTCCTGGTGAGAGAACATTTGATGACACGGTTTGGGGTAGAATTATTCCATCATCTGCATTGTAGAATATAGATATACTTGTTATTACGTGAAGCCATGATATCTTTTCAAATGTACCTTAGTTCTGTTCTTCAGGGTGTAAATGGTTCTCAGCTGCCTTAAGGTGGACAAGAGGTGGACCAGGTATTTCTAGAGGATATTTGTGAAGGCATTTTGGTGTAAGAACAAGACACGGGAGTGTTCAGAGGGGTTGCAGGGGATTTCTCTGGGTGCTAGCAATACGCAAGTAGACGTGACTCCATTTTGCATGCAGCAGCTCTTCCTCACTTTGTCATGAATTTCAAACTGTAATACTGTGCAGAATTGGCTTGCATGAGAGAATAGGGAACTGATGAGTATCTTTGCTGAGAGAAACTCTCTTTAAACTGTCCTGGACTTGCACAATTGTGAGTTGTATGGTGGTGTTAATGTGTGTTTACTTTGTCTGACATCCCATTGTAAATAACAGGGAGCTGATGGGCTCAGTCAAGAAGAAATGAAACACCATCAAAAAAAGTACAATAAATTTGCAAGCAATGAGCACAGACTTTTCCGATTCTGGATGTTAGTGGTATTTCTCAGGTTTATATTATGTTTGGAATATATTGTTCAAACTTACGTAGATTACCTTCTTATAGTGGTAATGGGAGAAAAATTGAATGAGTTTTGAATTAATGTCTCCGTGTATTAATTGCCAAATGTGTCAGGCTTCTAGTTTTTCCTAGCTATAAAATGTTTTATGGTTGAGAGAATACAGACTGATTATTTTTCTTTTTGTTTTTTAGCTGACTAAAACAGAGTGGGAATATGGCATTTTTTTCCTTTTATTTTTATAAAATTAAAAAGAAAACCTGTTGCTTCTTTTGGCATGTTTGTTTCTTTTAATGATTTAAATTCTATTCAGAGATAGTTAAATTCCGTGACCTCGTATTGTGGTTGAAGTACCTTTCCAGTGCCAGTTAATAAAGCTCATGATGAAAGAAAAGCCCAGTACTAGTCATATCTACTGTTATCAGGGAAAAAGAGGAGGAACAATGACAAATGAAATATCAGATATTATCAGTCAGAGACTTTATTTTCCATCGACAGAGCTGAGTGCATCAGTCTACACGATCTTATGAGTGTCTGCCTATGATTCTACCCCCATCACTCTTTATTGACATTCCTGGAAAATATGGATTCACAACCTGAATCACAGATCCTGATTCAACAAGGCAAGTAAACACGTTAACAAATTAGAATAAGTCTTTCTTAAAGATGGTCCTTTGCCGGAAAGTATGGGCTTAAGTCATATGGTAAGCAGCAGAGCTGCATGCTCAAAATCAGACAATTGCAACAAAGTACAACTGAACTGGTAAACTAGTGCCAAAGATTAGAGCCCTCCTTACTTTTTCCCAGGTATCCGTAGCACAAGAAATTCTGTGTCCTAAATGACAGGGAAAGAGTAAGAGTTACCTCACAACCGAACAGTTCCTCCAATCCATTTACAAAAAACACTTAAATGTCAGTGTCACGTTTCAAACACAACTTATATTCGTGTTCTCCAACAAATGTAACATTGAAAGAATTTAGCAGAGAGCTAAGATGTTATCTAACACATTTCTCTCTCTTCCAATCTCAAGAAATTTGCTATGAAAAAAACCAGCAGAGAAAGAGAAACTAGTCTTCTGAAAATATTCAGCCCCAACAACTTTTGTAGGTGTAGGTACCAGTACTGTTACAAGATGTTGTCTCTCTTCTTTTTTGTCTTCTGAAGTCCTATTCCTGAACCTGCTTTTCAAACTTAAAGATGTCACGCATTTCTTATAAACTTTAAGGGTGGTTGGAAGGCATTACTGAATGGAATGGGGCTTATAGTGATTGCAGTCATTTTATATTATAAAAGTATTGTCATGTGTGTTCCTACCTGCTAGATGAATCACTCCAGGTTGTAGATGTGTTAAATATTATTTATATACTAAAAGAGTGTGTGTGAGTTTTATTTT
This sequence comes from Burhinus oedicnemus, assembly GCA_008921705.1. NCBI lineage: Eukaryota > Metazoa > Chordata > Aves > Charadriiformes > Burhinidae > Burhinus > Burhinus oedicnemus. The sequence goes on from VFFE01007612.1 coordinate 528,735, forward strand.
AGGAAATATAAATTGGAAATAGAATACATATGCTAGGCTAAAATTGCAAAGCTTCAAAATATTCATAAAAGGAAGTGTGATACCAAAAGTGAGGGAACTGAAAAGCCACTGAATTGAGATTCTTCCCAGTTCATGAATCATTCACAGATTATTTTTAACTGAGGTGCATGGAGCCATACACTAGGAGGATATCTATTCACCGGGTAGCTTGGGTGGGTGTTGGTCAGCCAGCAGCACAGCAGGGGTGGTGGTGCTTATTTGGTCATGGGACATGCTCTCTGCGCCTCAGCTGGAAAACTGACACTGTAATGGAAGTGGAGAATGGCAAAGGAAAAAGAAACACTCATAAATTTTGCCATCATGCTTCAGTGGATCAAATGGGGACCCCTTATAGGGTTCAGTGCTGCTGGGCCTGGTTCATTTGTGACCTTTCCAGTCTCATCTCCTTTGAGCATCTGTCATTCAGCCTGTTCTGATCTCATCAAATTATCCAGAATAGGAAAATTAGTACAGGGATAAAAATAATGCCTCATGCTGGATTCCACAAGAGTAACGCACTGCAGGCTAGTGATGAAAAATAGGTATATCTCACTCACTTCCTAGGAAAACTTCTTTGTCAGTAAAGTTGGTGGAACATTTTGACTAATGAGGTAGTTACGGCACAGGCATTTAGTAGCTTTAAGGAAAGGTCAGATGCCCACAATGAACCGAGTACCACAGGGTCCTCCCCTCCTCAATGCAAGGGGCTGGATACAAGTAGCACCTTGATCCTTTCAATCCCATCATCTGTGATTTATCATTAAAAAGTCTTCTTCCCAGAGAGCTGACAGAAGTCCAGTTTTGTATGCAGGGGGAGCTGCAGGGACCGAGCCGTTATTGTTCTGTTATTGTCTAAGAAGCCTCTGTGTGCCAGTAGATATTTATAATCTGGTATGTTTTAGAATAAGTGTGTTATCTCTCAGAGAACAGCATGTTTGATATAATTCTAGTGGGATATATGAAACACAAGTTTCACGTGAATGGCAGAGCCGCCAGGGGAGGTATGTGACAAGCCGCGTTTGCTACGCTCAGTCTGCTCAGGAATACACTAGGGAAAATAACCAAACTGCCACCTTGATTGGATCTCTCCCTGCTAACAAATTAAACAAATAGAAATGAGAACATTAAATAAAGCTTTCCAGATGCCGTGAATTGTGAGAGCACTGGTGTGCCTGTACAAGCACATGAGTGTTTGCAGTAGCAAAAATCAAGGCAGTTTAGTCAGGGTAGCACTAGTTGCCCTATATAAATTCAATTTATCAGGATCACATAACATGTTGAGCTATCAAGAGAGCATAAAAAGATCCCTTTAAGGTCATTTTCCTATAACACAGGATTTGTTTTGCCTTTGCACATCCAATGCCACAATCTCACTAAGTGTAAAATGTCACAGAATGCACAGAAGAAAATTATATGACTGTTTACAGCACAATCCAAGGAACTATAAACCTTGTAAAAAGGGAAACTTTCTCTTTTCCTTCATCACTCCTTCCCCTGTATCTCCTACTTTTTCATATCATAATATACATGTAAGGCTTTTGTTTTGAAAGCCGTATTTATATTTTCTCCAATAAACAAATGTGAGATCGTGCTGTGTTGCTGGAAAAATGATAATTAGCTTTGCTGCAATATGAGAGCCTGAGGTGATGCAGTGATAGATTAGGGCACACACACCACCTCCCTGAGCATTTTTCAGCAATCAGATGGGGAAATTATGAGATTTACAATCAGATTGGCTACAGAAATAAAATGCTCCTTAATAGCACTCTCATTGCAACTAGAGCTCTATGTGTTTTCCTGTACAGTGATGCTAGATTTCCTTGTTCCTGCTGCTGAAATGAGTAGCTCATTGATGCTGCATTTGGAGGTTCCTCTTGAAATGTTTCTGTTTCAGTTAAAGCACATAAGCACTTTTGGATAAAGAGGGATAGACACAGCAGTGAGGAATGGCCAAATGTTCATCGGATATTTGAGCTGGATGTTGAAGCAACAAACCCAAATCAGTATCAGTTTTCTTGCAGGTCAGCAAAAGGACCAAAGATAAAGACAGCACTGACTTGAAAGATACAGTTCAGACCAGCTGGAAGCTCAAAAAATAAAACACAGAAATCAGCAGGATGAGATATTTCTCCATTTAGCTTTGGTAGTGAAAGGAAGCATCATCTCTACCATAGTTTATTGGCTTCTGCAGAGCTAGTTTATTAAAACACACAACAATGAAGAGGTATAGTGTGGTATTTTCTTTTCTTTAAAGGTCTTTTTAGAGCCCTATTAAGATATAATTTAATATTATATCCATCAGGGATCCGCAAAGGCTTTCCAAAGCAGACATGGATATGGGTCAAATTTTGGCTAAGAAAACCAATGGCATCACACTACAGTCCAGAGATTGGGGCAGTAAATTGCACAGGTCTGGACGGTAATTTCATTATAAAATGTCAGTACTTCCTAGTAATCCCAGAAGAACATGCACAAAATTACCTTCACTGAATACTGAGCCTCATGATACCTTCTCATCTGGTACCCAGGTAACAGCAGACATAACAGTCAGTGTGCAGCTTTGAAGGAGATATATAAACTGTTAGCTAATACAGGAGAGTTAAGGATTTCAGAGCACATTCACAGGATATATTATTCAGCTTCTAAGAACAAGTCTTGACCCTTCACTGAAGTAAACAGGCTTTGCACAGTGACACTCCAGTAAAATATAAACCGAGATAAAACCAGAGGTATAGTCACCATTATTCACCAGTTTCTTAAAATGAAACATTGTGCTGGACTGCCCTCATGCCTTCTGTGGAAGTGTTCCACCATTCAAGAATGACTAACCGTATTTTTCTGTTTGCTTCATGGAGCTCTTACCTTTTGAGTCTAGTCAATTTTGAAAACCAGCTAAGCTTTGTCATTTTATTGGCTAAAGATTAGGTATGATTTGACATCAGTAGTGGTCTTCAAAGTGCCGTCCTTATGCCATTCAGAGTGGTTAGATTATAGGTCCATGAAAAGCAATTAAAAAACCTAAGCCTGCCCTGAAAAGAATCTATTTGGTCAGCATCTCCAGTGAAAATATTCTAAAAGATTTGCAAATCAAAGAAAAAAAAAAGAATATGAAACTCACAAGGCTGCAATAAAATATATTTTGGAAGTATGCAGTGAAGAAACCTGTTCCTAACTTGTTACGAGAAAACACTTCTTTTCACCAGATTCCGGGTATCTCTGATCGTGTCTGGCAGGTATACGCTTTCCAGCACATACATCTCCTCCAGTATGTATCCAGTCTAATCTCAGGATATCTGTTGATCCCAATGAACACATAGATGAGATGCAGCTGTCTTTCTGCATTATATACATACTTCTTTCAATGCTTTCAGGATTTCTGAGAGCTGGGATGAGGGGAAAGAAAAATAGGTGGAAGGGTATACCTTGGTTTTAAATTATCTTGTGAATTCTTGTTTGTTGGAAATTTTATATCCCTTATAATTTTTTCATCACAAACATGGGAGGTTAAAGAAATGCAGACTTACCCCAGAGTGACATTCATGTGGGTGTTCCACTCATCACCAAGTCTCTCTCTCCTACTAACTCAGTCTCTCTCTGTGTCACTCTTAGAACTGAGCACCCTTTGCAACAAAAGTTTTGAGTTAATATGTTGCCGCAGACATTTCTGTTTCCATGCCGTCATATTTCTCAGCAAGAAAAAAAAAAAAAAAAGATGTTGCAAACTTTTTGAGCATGCCTACATCTCTTGTTCTTCTATGCTGACAATATATTGCCATACCATTCTGGATAAGAAGATAGTTTCTTTCTTGGAGAAAGCTGCAAAGGTGCTGTTTCACTTTTACATGCAGAAATCTTTCTGGAGCTGCTAACTTTAATTTACTCTTTTAGCCCAGGAGTTTTATTCACAACATTGTTGATGTATGACGTGGCTGGTGTACACTGAGGTAACCCTGGCATGCTACGCCTCTGCCTGTGCAGGCTGAAGGATTTTTGCACAACCAAAAGCCTTGGATTTTTTTTACAAAACTAGATAGTTTCTGAAATTATTTAATATCTTCTGGTATGGGCTTTGCTATATTTTCTGGATCGAATGACAGCCCAGTGGAGGCCAATAGGTCTCTCATGGATGGTACTTTATAAACATTTCCCCTTATTTCCTTTCAAATCTCTTTCCCTGCGACTTTCAAGCTGACAGGGAAGGATATGGTTGCAGCCCATCTGTCAGGCCAGCCACATGTCCCTACAACAGAAGTCATGCATCTTGATGCAGCTCTTTGCAAATTTGAGTACTTCGTTCTGGCACTATTAATACTGTCCTGCAACTGATTTGATCCCCTAAAGTTTGTTCAGACACCTTTACTTGCTAGACATCCCAAATGTGGCCAGAAAAAACTTCTTTATGCAGCAGCACTCGCCAAGATCCATCTTCATCATAGGATACTACTTTTGCCAAGACAAACAATTACAAGCATTGGGCAAGGAGCTCTCTTCAGTGCTTTGCTTAAGTTGCTTGGGACCACGCAAATGAATAGTCGCTTTCTCATGCTTTTCCCTTGTGTGCTTAGAGATATTTTTCTGCATTGTATTGGTTTCTTCTCCTTCGTTGTTTTGCATTTAGTTTTGCACAGTGCTGATGTTGGGGTGTCTGTGCTCTCATTATTACCAAGGTTTTATCTCTGACACTGCTGCCCTTCTGCTCTGCATTTAGATACGACCTTTCAATTTGCTTTATCTGCCGATAAGTTTTGACAGAGTTAGCGTGGGATGTCTAAGTATTTCTCATCCAAATACCTGCATTTTGCATTCTATTTACCAGCCTATCATGAAATCAGTTTCAAAATGTGCTAACTGCATGAGCCAGGTCACCAAAACTCAGATACATTGTTTCTCCAATTCTTTAGTAGACTCACTAAATAAACACCTCTCTGACTGTTGGTGGAAAATTCTTCTGGAATGTTTTTAGCACTTTATATATACCCCCCTTATCCGTTCCACACTTGGCCAAATGCTCTTGAACTGAAAAAGGTAAGAATCTGTCTGGGGTCTTTTTTCTTCTTTTTTTTCCTTTTTTCCTCCTTTTTTCCTTCTTTTTTTTTTCCTTTTTTCCTCCTTTTCTCCTTCTTTTTTTTTTTCTTTTTATTTTTCTTTTGGTTTAGTTTACTGACCCCATTAGAGTAACATCATTTATCCAGAGTTATCTAAAGGAAGGCCAGCCCAAAAGCACATTCAGCTCTGCCTCCTTTTATTCCCTTAAGGAGATGTGGACATCAGGATCTGCCTAACCACCCAACACCCTACAGTAGCCCCACCTCTCCAGTGGGGCAGCTTCTGCCACTGCTGGGGCCTTGGGGAGGAGAGAGGTGCCAGTGAGCAGCCAGGCAGAACATCCTCCTCTGGCATGGCGAGACACAGGAAGATGGAAGGGTGAGGACAGCTCTGAAGCCACTTGCAACCTCTGCCACATGGTGACAGAAAGGGGCAAGGAATAGACCTCTTCTATTGCCAGCCACCAGCACAGAGTGACAGGGACACTGGCATGGAACACTGTTGCTGTGGACTTCTCCCCACCATGAGCTAGAGCGCATCCACTCGCTGAATGCATCCCCACCATCTGCTCAGGGACAGGAATGTGACAGGTTGTTCAAACAATCTGCTTTGACGACGTAATTTTTGTTTTTCTGCTTGCCTTGGTTTTAAATAGGCTTTTTGGTGGGGAGGATTGGAGGGGTTTGGAAATACCCACCATTTCTGATTGCACAAACCTGCAGGAGCCAACTGACTTCTGATACCATAGTTGGTGTTTGAGAGACAGAGTAATAAAGCACCAAGACAACACAACATCCCAAGACAACAAAACATCTTCACAGGCCTCTCTCCATGTGTAATATTCTTTCCCACCCAACCCTGTCCATTGCTTTCCCAGTCAAAGGCCCCATGGAAATTTTTCTGTCCCAGCCAGCTGGAAGGTGGGTTTGAAAGCATTCTCCTTCCCTGTAGAGAAAGCACCCTGGGTACGGGATTGGAGAGGGAAAGTAGAGCTGTCAAACAAGGCAGAAATAGCTCAGCTGCTCTTCCATGGCCTGCAAAGAAGAAATTCTTCCCCTTGTCCTGCAGAGATCCCTGTCTGGGCCAGGGGCAGACTCCTGGTGGAAGAAGGACAGCCAGGTTCCCTAGAGGACTCAGGCAAAAGGTTGGGCACTGTACATCTCTGCTCTGTATAGACCATAAACACGACTAATGCAGTCACTGCTCAGCTGCCAAGCTCTGCATCACATGTAGTACATGGCCTAAAGAACAGCCCATATAAACAATACAGTTGAAAAGTATTTCCCAACTTCAGTGATAAAGGTCACAAGAATTTCCATGCAGTAGGTGTCTGCATACATAAAAAGCAACATCAATAAAACTTTAGTGAATATAAGTAATAGTGATCTGAGAACGACATAAATGGTATGGAATAAGGAGTGGAATGTCCTGGTTTGAGGTAAAACAGAACCAATTTTCTGTTCAGTAATTTTTCTTTTCAGTTAAACCTCTTCTAACTAGCTGAATTATCTGAAATTAACAACATATTGTTCAGAAACTGTTCACTCCCAAAGTGATATGACTGATGTTTAGTTGATGCCAAGGAATGGGATGCAGAGAGGCTCTTGCTTATACTTAGTGATGTAACAGCCAAGGGCAGCCAACTTTGTGATTTGCCCCGTTGAAGGGTCAGAAGCAGAAAAGCGTAGAGGGGTCACACCTGCAGGGAGGAGCGGACAGGACAGGTGACCCAAAACTGACCAACAGGGTATTCCATACCATCTACATCATGCTCAGTATAAAAGCTAAGGGATCAAAGGGTCAGCCCTCTTTCTTCAATGGCCAGCATCTGAGGAGGACTCTTCTGCCTTTGATGCCGATCCCTGAATTCCTGAATCCAGATCCAGAATGTAGTTCCTGTCCATCACTGAGTCCCAGTGTCTGCTGGTGACGTGATCATCATCCTGGGAGCTCAATACAGTTTTGTATATATTGCATATATTTAATTATTTTCTTTTTATTATTTTATTAATATTTTCATTAAAGTAGTTTAGTTTTCTTTTCAACTCCTAAGTCTCTTTCTCTCTTCCTCCTCTCCCTGAAGGGAGATGGTCTCCCTCCTCTGAAGGGGGAGAGGTCAGAGAGCATCTGTTTTTTGTTTCAGTGGCCAGTCTGGCCCAAACCATGGCAGCCTGGGAACCTCAGGCACAGGCAGCCTGCAGGAAGGAAACAGCTAAAGCACCAGTGTAGGAAATGGGTGACCATGGCTTGGATCCAAGCTTAGTCACTGTCAGCTTCCTTGGCTTGCAGCTTCAGTTGAACTGTGTTTGGCCTGGGCCCCTGAAGAGCTGAGGAAAACAAGGGCAAAGTTTATCAGTTCCTAAACATGAAGAACTAAGAGGTGGCTAGAGCATATATATTTAAATTTTTAATCCCTTGGAAATTCATCTTTTTCATCTTTAATAGAGGGAATATTATCCAATTCCTATTAAATAGGATATATATACCTTATTTGAAATGTCATGCAAACTTGGACAGAAGGAATTCTTTTACAGAAACTAAGCATAACTTGAAAGAGAAGTTTTGTCCTCCTTTTCTGTTTCAGCTTTCTGTCAAAACTATTCCATTGTATTCCATATTTTACACTCCTAAAAGCCAAGAGTGGATGAAATGCCTAGTGCTAGGGCCTGGAAGACACAAGGACAAACAGAGCCCACCCAGACCGGCTGCTCCCAGCTTCAGTCCAGTCTCAGCTGTGTGGGGCAGCTAAAACAGCAGTTGTGCCTCCGCAGTCACACTGCCACGTCCCAGGCCCGCGTGCCGAGGGACTGGCCCCTCGTCCTTGCTTGGATGGAAGGCACACAGCTCCTCTTTCATTTCTTCCTCCTGTCATAACTACTCCGGGACTGGACAGGTATCCATCACACCCACCAGTGCACAAAGGAAACCTGTTCGTAGAAGGAGAAAGACTGAAAAGTGCATTTTCCCATCTCTATCAGGGAGCACATCTCCCAGTCCAGCTCTTCTCCATCTCCTTTCCTCCTTTCCCAGCCAGGCATTTGTTCCCATTTCCCTCCTGTTCCACTCCCAGCTGGAAAAGTGCTGACCTCTTTCTTTCCCAAAGGGGATCACATAACATCCCTCTGGCAATGGCACCAATTGAGTGTGAAGGAAAGTAATATTAGGAAAATGTTAATGGTGTTTAACTTCTTCTAATGCAATTTAGAGCTGGAAACGATGAAGCAAGCCTGAATGAAGCACGCTGCCAGCTCCCCGTGAACCAGCAGCCAGCGCTCCCAGGAACTCTGTTCAGGAACTGGTGTCCCAAGGACAGGAGGGAGAAGGAGGGAGACAGTGAAGGCTTTGGAAAAGATTATAGCATGCACAGGAACTGACTTTCCAGCCCGAGAGCAGCCTTAACTGGTGCCAAATGACGAAGTAATGAAAGGGATTTGTACCGACACAAATAGGAAGGAGCCTGCAAAACGACATTCTGAGTCTAACCCCAAGGAAAGCATTTAATGAAAAGAATAAAAATATGTGCTGAGAGGCCAAAAGGCCAGGAAGCCAAACTGGGAATGCTGAATGGGTCTGTCATGTCCAAATCCTCAGTACTCCCAGAGACTTTGGTAGAGTTACTTACAGACTGAGGAGGCATTAGTAATATACATAAGATCTTCATGAACATAAATGAAGCACATTTGGCTCTATACATTGACAAGCATACAGCTGGAATTCAGATTCGTAAAAAATGTCAGGTCAGAAATACCTTTATAAATGCTTCTACAATTATCAGAAGGAGGTACATATGGCAAGAGAAACAGCGCTCAGGATTCAGTGCCAGATAGCACATAATACTGCTCAGTGATAATTAAAAAGCTAAGTGAGTCTGGTCTTGGTCATGGAAATGCTCTTAGGTGAAGCAAGATAGGTCTGGGGACTTAGCATTGAAAAGGGTGCTATTTTTTTGTGCCTTTTCTTCAGGAGGTTATCAGAAAAGCATGGGCAGAATGTGTTGATCCAGGAAAAACTTCTTGGTAAACCCTTTTTTTTCAGTTTCTATGGCCATCAGAAGTCATGGGCACATGTTTTCTCAGATGATCTTTAGGAAAAAACGTCTCTGTAATGGGAGTGTGTGCCTTCAGTCAGTAACTAAAGATATTTGTAAAATCAGGTAATTTCCCTTTTTGAGATTTTAGTATCAGCCAGCTACCAAGAGGTCATAGCTATTAATGTAACATCACTCATAATTACTGTAGCCCTGACAAAACTGATGGATCACACATACCAGACAATCCTTTTCTTTTACAAACTGTTGTGAGGGTAAAGTGTGGAGTTATTTCAGATTTACTGTGGCAGATTTTGAACGAGAAAAATTGAGAGAAGTCTACAAGTTCATCAATATTTGTATTTTTCTCTTTTCAAAATTGGACAAAAAGATGAGTTTTCCCCTCTACACAGGCTACTTCGTGGTACATTTAAGATCAATGTACATTAGTTAGTCGTCTCTAGCACAGACAGCCAGACCACGCACTCTCACCACCCCAAAAACAAAGCTATCCTTTTAGGTCTCTCCAGCTTCCTCCCCTCAGCCCCGCTTCAATACATGCACTTTAACACCAGGCTGTCATTGGAGGCCATGCTGCTGCAGGAGACGTGACATGCAGTGTCAAGAAAGTCAGCATCACAAGGAATTTCTTGGTAGGAAATCCTGCTTTCTTCACCTCCTTGCCACTACCCGGAGACTGCTGTCCCGAGGCTTGTCCTCTAAAGAGAGAGCAGGGGGATGGTTATAGCAGAAATCTGTGCTGATTTGTTGCCAAAGTTTTTGCTCAATGTTTATCCAGATTTTTAGAGGATTCCAGTCTTCACCTCACAATTTTCTGTAAATGCACTGATAAGCTATATTAACTCAGATGACCATTTTGGGCAGGGGATTTGGTAACAGATATACACTGATACAGCTCAGGAGCCACCCCAAGTGACTACAGTTTTTTTTTTCTTTTTCAATACCTTATCAAAATCAGTTAAAATCATTTTAAACTCTTTGTCATGATTGCAGGCCTCATGCAACTCAGTTCCATAAACTCATTGCAGTAGGAACAACAATTTTTTTACATTCATAAATATCATTGCAAATATACACTGAACATTCATTTATCACACTGAAATAGAACAAATGTATGATTGGAAGCAGGATGAGCTGTAATAACTTCTGAATATGTTCCATATTTTTACACTCCATGTAGTTCATGTTTGTCAATTTACATTTGCTATGCTGGAGCTGGAATTTATTAAGGTAAATCAGGAGCAAGATGGGGATTCGTATTTCAGATTTTTGTGCCATTCTCCCACGTGAAATCAGAATATAAGTGTATCATTGAGGCTGATTATTCCCACCACTGCTTTCTGCAGTTTCACTGATTTCCCATCCAGCTGAGAAAATATTTTGCTGTGAAACATCTGGCTGAAGAATGCTGGAAGCTCTGAAATGGCTGGTGCATCCTCTGAAGCAGACAGCTTTGAAGGAAAGTAACGTAGTATTAAACAACTCCAATAGACTGAAAAATACTTAATGAAAACTCACCAGAGACTATCCAAGATCCTGTAGCTGCTGTCATAGACTTCTCTGAGTATGTTGCCCTGGCACATGCAGATGTAACTGAAACTGTGAAGACATTATGGGAATAAAAGTACAACCACAACAAAAGAGCTGTGAGGGGATGCACATTGGAGCAAAGAAGGAACTGTAAAAATAGAGAGAAGCAGAAAATCAAAAGCAAAGAAAATCTGTTTTGGTCCAGCTTGCAGTTTTTCTCTCATAAACGTTTCTCAGAGAAGGTGAGAGCTACCCAGTTCTACTGCAGTTACCCCAGAAAGAATAGAATGGTGACATCTTTACCACCTTTGTGCTTAAATAAAAATAAATAACAGAAAACAGGAAACAACAATTGAAGATAACAATAAGTCCAGTATTGATTTCATTCATTATAGTCTCAGGCCAAAGGGGGGGGCAGAATTCAGCCCAGCACTTGACCACGTGTGTGGTTACAGCACCGTCAACCAGGGATGCAATCGCCTGCTGAATTCCAGGCACCTGAGCAGCCCCTTCCAGCCCTGTGCATAGTTAGTTAGGCCTGGCTGAAAGAGAGCACTCATCCTTTCTTGAACTCAAGATAGTTATTCTGATTGTTATTCAGAAAATAATGAAGTTTTTCTGCCATTGTTCCAACACAGCTCCCATTAATAGAAGCAGCAACTGAGCAAGTAGAAGCACTTGTGGCACAGTGGAATGATTGCAGACAAACTCCAAAATCAACAAAGAAAGTCATAAAACTGTCATGTGTGGTCCCATGAGAGAACAGGTCAAGAAGGAAAGGCGTTAAAAAGCAGGGAGTTCCTGGAAAAAGGCACCAATATAAACTACATCACCATGAAAGAAAGATATGAAGTGTTGCAAGGAATTAACTTGGCTAAGTGAGGAGTCCTTCATGTGTCTTACACATCACAGCAAAGTATGCAGGCAGGGGAAATAGGGTCAGATTACAAAGGACAAGCTTAAAAGTACAACATGTTGAAACAAGAGTAGCAGGTAGGAATATGAGAAATGTTCTATTAATGGTCAAGTTTAGAAATACGTTCACAGATAAGAGGAAGGGCAAAGAAAAGATTGGTCCACTAAGCACTTGTGAGAAGCTATTGAGACATTGCACTAAGAAGGTATGAAAGTCAGCTGCAATCAGACAGATAGTATAATTAGTCCTAATAACCAGCAAACACATCTACCTTTGGTAGGGAAAGAACTAGTTAAAAAGTATTTTGAGAAGTCAGACATTTTCAAATCGACCAATCTTAACACAATGTCATCATAGAGAATTTTAAAGAGCTGGTTGAGTAAATCTCCAAGTCTTTAGCAGATACGTTTGAAAAGTAATAGAAAAAGGTGAGATATCTGAAAACAAATAGAGGGCAGATACAGCATCTACTTTCAAGGAAGGAAAAAAAAAAGGCATCACGGAGCAACAGATGTATCTACTTAGTTCCATTTTCAGGAAAAATACTGGAACAGCTAAATGAATAAATGATTACAAGCATGTAAATGGAAACAAAGTGTTGAATAATAACCCAGATGGATTTGTCAGGAGCAAATTCTGTCAAGCCAATCTCATTTATTTCTCTGACAGGGCAACAGGTCTGGCAAAGAAAGGAGAAACAATAGATGTGAGGTATTTTGACATTAGTTAGGAGTTTGACTCTTTTATACAACATTTTCCTAAGCAGACTAGGGAAATATAGGTCAAATGCCATATTCTGGCAGTATGTGAAGTGAAGACACAAAAATACAGCCATCCGTTGACATGATCAAACCAACGGTTCAAGGGACCAGTAGTTCCACCTCTTCTATAAAGGTGGGCAAAGATGGATCCCAAGGGAAGAATGGAAGAAAAAGCAAAAAATACCGCAATGCTTTACCAGAATACTCTCCTTGATTCAAACAGCTTCTGGCTCAGTGACTGTCTAAGCAAAGGGTGATCTTTTCATACTTTTTCTTTGTGAATTGTTTGGCTGCTTTTTTGAACCAGCATATTTTTCTGGCATCCAAAACATCCCGTGGCAAGAAATACTAAGAACTTAACTTTGCAGTGCATGACAAACCACGTCCAGTTGTTTTGAATCTGACTCTTGCTATTTAATTTGATTTCCCCTATTTCTTGTGTTGGAAAAGAGAAAAAATAAATCTGTTTTCCCTTTTTCTATGGTACTTGTGATATGACAGATCTCTACTATATGCCCACTTAGCTACTCTTATCCAATCTGAAGTTTCCTAATAGAATTAGCTGATTTTCAGAAGCTACTTTGATCATCTTCTCTCAAACTTTTCCGGTTGTGATGTACCTTCATTTTGATGAGATTAAATCTGCTCTCAGTGCGTAGAAGTACTATCAGTATGTGTGCTGTTCTGAAGAAAAGGATTTGGGTCATTGTTAATCAGAAACTGAGTGTGAGTGAAAAAGGGCCTGCTATTGCAGAAGAAGCAAACCCATACTGACATGTGTAAACAGAGATGTAGCCTGCAAAGCATGTGAAGATGTGAAGTCACCTATCTATTCTGCTCTGTGCTGGTCAAGATGTAGCTGCAGTACTCCACACAGCACTAGTCAATTATATCAGTGATGGAGAAAAACAAGAGGAAAATATGAACCCGTTGGACAAGATTGAGAAGAACTCAGTAAGAATGATTAGGGTCTACACAAGTAAACAAGCTGGGAGGAAAGACTCAGGAAACTGGACTTGGTTATACTACTAACCATAATCCAGAAAGTAGGCTGAACAAAAGGTCTTCAAATACATGACAGAGCAAGAGAGTATTCTTGTGTCCATTTCTGTGGCAGGCAGGACAAGAAGTAATCCCCTTGCTGTAGAGCAAGGAGAAGCCCAAGGACAATCTAAGAAAAGCTGGTGGGTTGTAAGGGGAATGAAGCACTGGTGCCTGGAGGGGCTGTGGGACTCTCTGAAGAAAGACCATAAAGATCAGGTTAGGCAGATGTCTGTGAGAGACCTGACCCTGCCCTGGGACAAGTGGATGGAGAAGACAACATCTCCAAATTCCTCCCATCTCTGGAGTTTTCTGAAGTCCTGAAAAGTAGGGAATTAAGAGAACAGCTAACGCTTTAAAGTCCTTTTCTTTAAAGTGTCGCTAAATTAACTTTACATAAAATTTGTCTATCTTACTTAGTTTATGCATGGAGGGTTTGTTTAGATCTCAGCAAAGATCACTGAAAAACTCACTGACCTAACTGGACATTTCCCATATTCCAGACAGCAAAACCAAATATAATCTTTGAAGATAAGTAGTATTGCTCCACATACCATTTTCTCTCTTGGAAGTCATTAATCTAAAGTTAGATTTTATACCTTGTTCAGCACTATTTGTGTGACTCGTGATTTCTGCATGTAACAATTGAGAATGATCCCACTCTGATATCACAGCTAGCAAAGCCATCAGTCTTTGGGGAGAAGGCTCAAAAGCTCATTCTCAGATTTTCAGCTCATATCTGTCTCTATTAATACAAAATTGGTTTTGTTGTTTAGCCACTCAAAAGATAAAACAGTTTAGAGATGTTTAGTAAATCTCTTCATGTTTTTATTTCTAGTTTGCTCTCCTAAATTTAATTTTCCCTGAGGAAATCTGGTACAGGATATGCTTATGCTTTCTTTTCACTCTTCAGACTGCTCAGCAAATGAATGTTTTTTTCTCCTCTACAGGATTTCCCACCCAGTGTATAATCCATTAATAATATTTTTGAAGAAACAGGAAAAAAATCAACAATTCGTCACACTTAAATCCAGCAGTTTCTACAGAGAAAGGGTTAATAATACAACCTGACTTAACAATTCCTTTTTAGCACTTGCAAGTCCTTGACTGGAGAAAATTACAGCTTCATCCAGAAAATAAACACCCTTCATGTTTATATAATATTTTAAATATTCCAGTGTGGAGTGATATTAAAAGGAAGCACTAGGTGAGGGCACAAAGGGGTTAATGGCCTTTCTTGGGGAAAGTGTTGCTTTGGACTTTTCCCACAGCGTTTGCCAGCAGTGACAAATCTGGAGGAAGGGGCCTTCCCGCAGGGCAAAGGAGGGGAGGGGAGAGATCGGAGAATAAAGACCAGGAGACAGGAGACTGTCGGGAAGGAGTTGGAGATATTTCTGGTTTTAGTGGCTACATGAAAAGCAGTGGGATTGTAAGCAAACCTGTTCATATGCCCACACGGCCTTATCTCTGGTGTACAATAACAAAAACACCAAACTGTGGCAGCTGTGCCCTATCAAACCTGCCAGATGAACTGACAGATAGGAAATCTCTATTTTTAACCCCCTGTTTATCTGGTTCAGCATTTACTTCTAAGAATTTGTAAAACTATTTAGTCACAGTCCCTCCAGGCATATTTTTCTCTTCTGAAAAACCAGTAGTGGGGGAGGCATTTAACCTCCTCCTTGGGTTTATCATGCTGACAGGCATGTGTCAGTAAGGCGCTTGGCTGCGCCAGCCGACTAGTGTTGGTAGCTGCTGCTGCTCCAGCTAAAATCCTCAAAACAGCTCACTGTGCTTTCCTCCCCAGGGCCCCGTGCAGCAGGGAACTCAAGGTAAGCACAGATAAACACCGTCTACTTTTTGGGTTTTTCGGAGGTGGGGGTGCGGGGAGGGAAGGAAAGCATCTACCCTTTTCTCAGCAGCGGATTTGCCCGTATTATACATACCCCTACACCTGTCCTGACCTGCAGGTCTGGCCAAATTGCAATGTCTGTGCAGATAGATCCTTAATGAGATTTTCCAGAGTGCCTTTTCATGATATGCCCATTGTGCTTTGTGAGATAAGCTTAACATGCTCCACGCCTAAGGTCGGGTCTTGAGGAGGTACGTGTGCACAGCTTCCAGCCAGGAGTGAGGAAGCTAAAGGAGGAATTACCTGTCCATTATTCAATTACCCTACATTATTGTGAAACTCATCCATTACACAGGATCCATTCAAAGCATCTCCAATTTTCATCAGGTATTCACTGAACTTCATAAACGATTGAGCAATCAGACAGTCCTTAAAGGGAGTGGGGGGGAAGCCTATAAAACTAATACCCGGACTTTTAAAACAGCTTTCTATGGAGTGTTTTTGCAAGAACTAAAGGAAATGAAAGGGAGTCTTTCTGTACTAGGAGATTATATTTCTGCTTTTCATGGTTAAATTTGAAATGACTGGCTCCAAGTAAACATCTGAACTTCATCTGGGTTCATACTGAAAAAAAAATTGAGATGTGGATTCATTTAGGCATTAAAGAACAAGTAAATTGTGCTCTTGTTAAAGGTTACAGGTTTGGATTAATGTCTGAATTTGAAATGATCAGCTTTCACACTGCAAACAATATCTTTTGAAAAATTAGGGGTATTTTTCTTTTGAGTCCTTCAAGTCAATTTAGTTCTGGTGAAAGCTGCTTGATTGACAGCCCTGGAAACCAGCACTCTGTGCTCATAAGCAGTCTGGGCAGAGGGATATAACATGTATAGCAGCAGCACAAATTTTCACAAATTGCTTGAACACCTCAAAAGGGACTTCAAGCATTTGGCTCCATGGGACATGGCCAAACTGCCCAGGCAGATGCTGGCTTTCAGGCCTAAAAACAATGGTGCCAGTCAAGCAACTCCCCTTTTGAAGGATTTCTGCAAGAAGTCATGTGGAAATACTGCTGAGAAATGTGTCCTTCCAGGGATCAGAGGAGAAAAAGTAAAACCAACACTGAACAATTTTTCATAGGCTCTCTAAATTCCACTTTATGAAACTAGTGACAACTTTCAACTCTGTCCACCCACCAGTAATTCCTGTTTTGCAGAAGGGTGGAGGGAAGAGTAAGAGAGGCAAAGTTCATTTCCCATTTGCATCACTAGTGAAAAAATATTCCCGCAGCTTTTATTATTATCATCTGTGCATACTGTACAACTCAAAGGCAGATTCATCTCTTCCAAAAAAATTTAATTTACAAAGCTGCACTAAGTCAACACACAAATAGAAGTATGAGTGGGTGGTCAACAGCTCCCACTCTAAGGTATTATGTGTAGCTGCCAAACCTTTCTGAAGAAATTTCCCTGTGCCAGTGTCCCAGAGCAGCGCTGTGCTTACCAAAGCAGTACAGGAAGGAGATTCTTTACATGTCCAAATTTCTATTGCTGTCCCAAAGGTGGAGCCACCTGCACTGGGGTTACTGCCAGTGGATTAGTCTATGGGAACCGTGAGCTGGTCCTTATGACCATGTGGACCTTTGAAAATAATGCCAGAGAGACACTATTGTAGGAAAGGGCATGTGAGGGAGGCAAAAGATCTGGAAGTGCCCCTCTCTTACCATGGCAGCAGTCGTAACACTCTCACCCGACCAAATATCCACCGGTCACAATCAGAAGGCGTTGTTACAGCACAGTTGAAACCCTTTAAATGTTTCCTACCTAAAACACTGCTTAGAGGGCAGGCAAATCCATCGTGCCCAACACAGCTTGTAAGGCGAGAGAAAAAGCCAGGACTGGGCCACACTCTCTATTCTTTCTTATCTGCTCCAAACATCCAGGTGTCCTCTCTCCAGAAGTGATGTTATGACGTGAGCAGCTCTTTGTAATGCCCTGTGCCCTATGCCTCAAGCCTACGAGTATGTGATTGTAATAGGTATAAAACTAAGTATATATCTTCCAATATTCTGTGCGTGTGTATACATATATACGTATATACGTATATACATATATACATATATGTTGTTGCATTGTAACCAAATTCTGTGTACTTCTCAGTTCCTCTTGCTACACTTCTGACAAAGCAATCAAATCACTGCATTGTGAATCAGGCTGTTTTTATTGGGTATTAAAATTAGAACAGTATCTCCTACTCTCCATTTTTTTACACCTGCTCATATGCTTTTGTAAACTGCAATATTCTATTGTGTCGCCCTTCCCCCAATCCACCGCTGATATTCAGAAGAGTATGAAAAAAATAATTTTTTTTCAGTACAATGGGCCACCTAACAAAATGGAAAGAAACATTTCAAGGTAAATGAGATGTTTTGTTGCCCATAGAGCTACATATATCATTTTGTTCATTATTTCATATTTAAAAACAATAAATGGGAAGAAAATTTCAAAACAGGATTATTGCTTCAAAATGTTTTCTTTGAAAAATTTCAAAATCAATCTTTTCAAGTATCTTCCAAATAAATCACCAAGTTCAGGCCAAATAGACACATTTTAAGAAGTGTTCTGAGTTCCCGTTTGTCCATTCATATTAACAATTATCTTATTTTTTTTCTGTGTTACCCTTGATAGATGAAGCACATTCTTCAAAAAGATCTATACTCTGGCCCCATCAATATCCACTTTTATACCGATGCTTTTAAGAAACTGCCAGTCAGGAATAACAAGATTCTCTGGTAAGCAAAGTGGAGACTGATGAAATTCTGTCCTAATTAAATCAGTGCCAATGCTTTCATTAACTTCAACAGACTTAGAATTTCAGCCATGACATTTCTCTTATTTCTGATGCATGAATATATGCTTTTATCATTGGCTCCCTTCTCATCTGTTTTGTATTTTAGTCATTCCCTGCACTTATTTTTCTGCTTTTTGAGATGGATTGTGTGCCAGTAGTGTCTTCAGAGTCCCGTTTGAACCCTGAAGACACTGAGATGGATGCATTCGCAGGATGAGCCTTTGGCTTGAAAGCAAGTCAGAATGGGAAACTCTTTTTGTCCGTTCCTGTACAGCACTTAGCATTAAGGTTGCCAGACCTCATCAGGACTTCGTTACCACACAAGAAATCATTTACAATAACTACTCTGAACAGAAGAATAGTGCAACATATAACACATAGCATGCAGCACCTCACTGTTTAGTGTTTACATCCAATAGGTAGTAGTGATAGGCAGTGTGTACAAACAGCAGGGACTTAATCAAAGCAAGTTTATGCCCCGCACTTACTGGGAATTCCTCATTGATGGTGAATAATTGCAATCCCCAATTCCCATCACAAATGTATGACACATTATATTTCATTTTATCCAAATGCCATATAAATTAGATTCGTGCACTATAGTATCCAACTTGTTACCACGAATGGCCTGAATGTTTTTCAATGACATGTTTGTTGTCACTAGAATTTTCTGCTGTTAAAAATGTTCTGTGATACAATTAACCACTTTAATTGTCAGATCAAACAAGCAAAAGGAAAGAACAGTTCTAGATCAGCTAATGCTTATACATCTTGCTATTGCTTTACTTGCTTCTCCTTGCAATACTTTGTCAGCTCTCAATTTTCAGTAGCAGCCTACTTAATAGATTCGTTTTCCTCTGCAATATTGAGCTTCAGTGTAAAATAGCTTCCATTCACTTGTGATCTCCACCTGACCCCTTAGCTCTGGCTGCCAGCAAGGCTTGGGTGCTGGGCTGCGTACCAGAATGTATTCCCATGGGGGCAGATGGGAGACCGAGGGATCATCAAGTCTGATTTCAGAAATTATCCTCTGTTCCTTTTAAAGCAAACTGAATCAATAGGTCCAGCCATCATTTCAGGCTTGCCCATCTGAGACTTGAGCAGTTCTCCAACGAGCAGGGTGTATTTACCATTCAGCAAGAAGAGAGATTCATGTCTGTCGAACTTTGCTGTGGTTCAATAGAGAGGAGCTTAATTAGCAGCAGTAGCAGGTCACTTTACTTTGATCAAGAGCAAACCTTACAGAAATACTTCACTGGTTTCAGTGGGATAACTTGCTCCAATGAGGTGAAAAGGAATTGGCCCTGGAATTGTAAAATAGACTTAGATTGACAACCACTTCTATATTTGCTTTCTGCCTTAATGAAAGCTAAATGATACTTTAATGAGATCACAACAGGGCAGGTCCAGGGGGATTGGCATGTAGACAGCACAGTTTATTCACAAGGTTAGTTGCCTTCAGATATCTAAGTATTCACCACACATTATGCAAACAGCAATGAATCTTGGCTCCACATGCATTTCCATAAGAGATACTCTCAATTTTCAAGAGCCAGGAGGGAAAACACATATCTTCCACCAACAACTATCCATCCTATGCCCACCATGTTGTAAAAGGAACTAGTGTAATAACTGTCGTGGTTTGACAATAACCTAATCTGAGATGCTTATTTTCTGGGGCCAGAGCATAATGCAATAGGCAAACCTAAGCTATTACATGGGAAGGTCAGGCATTTTCAATGAAACACGAAGCAAGCAGAGGCCTGCCTGAAGACAGGGCAGACTGTGAAAACTTGGAGTGGCACATGGAAACTAAAATGCAGCTGGATTCTGCACTCATCATTCACTGACATGGGAAAATTTGCTAAGGATCTCTTTTGGAGCATCTCCTAACATATAACATACCTGAAAATCAGACAGTGCCAGAAACAAGGCATTTGGAAGCCATCTGCCTCAGCATAGTGATGACGCAGTGTAAAAAGCTGTGCTACTGCAAATTAACTGCTTCTTACAGAGCTTGTCATTGCTATGTGCTGTTCTTCAGGTCCTGCCACGGAAAAGCAGATTTGCTATCTCAGCTTTGCATCTTCTCTGACAAGATGATATCACCCTGAAAGGTGTCAGGAAGGCAAATCCCACCTATATTCCACTTCTTCCCTGACATGCACTTCCAGGGTTCATTTTCTTACTCATACAAGTGAATTGACAAAATACAACCTGTGAATCAGCAGAAAAAAAGGTCTAAAAGATCGATACCTAACTAGATTTGAAGCCAAGGGTTGCTACAACATGCTGGTTTGGAGGGTAACCAATGCCTCTTTCCACTATAGTCCCTTTGTCCTCTACCAAGCCATGCCAGTGCAAGTTCATAAAAATCATAGAAATCATAGAATGGGGACCTTAAAGATCATCTAGTTCCAACCTCCCTGCCATGGGCAATGACACTTCCCACTAGACCAGGTTGCTGAAAGCCTCATCCAACCTGGCCTTGAACACTTCCAGGGATGGGGCCTGTTCTCACAAGTTCTCTCTATCTGAAATGGCAAATATTTTATATGAACGGTCATCAGCCTTGGGATATGGAAACCTCCTCAGTTCTGTCTGACATCTATCCCTGAATATTAATTTCCTCTGCCTTTGTATTTGGATATTTTCTTTAGATCTTCTATTCCACATGAAGCACAATGCTCAGATCCTCCTGAAAACTCCTCTCTTTCCAGTCCCTTAAAAATACCAAGTTCACCATAACCAGTTACTTTCAATACCTCACAAAGAAAGCTCTTTATCTGCCTACTCATTTTCCCATCAGCTACCTCTTCCTTTCCACTATGCTACTGCCTTCAAACCTGTAATTTGCCTCTGCATTTTTTTATTGGTAGGTGCTTTCTGACACAACTGTGTGAAATACTCTGCTTGTACTTATGATAATACTTTTTTCTTTTCCTACTGAATTTTTTTCAGCCCTTCCAGTATAAAAGAGAAACTGATTTCTCATTTTAGCAGATTTTTTCATTAGTCAAAGAAAAATTTTGAAGTGAAAAATGCCCATTTAAAAACTGTTGTAGGTCAGTAGAAAAATATATCTTCTTTTTTCTGTGTGGAAAAAAAAAAAAAGAGTTAAAAAAGAGAGATAAAGTGAAGGAAAACCACCAATTTATCTGGGTTTTGTCCTCTCTATTTTTTTTGTGGTGGACAAAGATCTTTAAAATTAATATATCCTCACCAAAAGGAAGTAAATTTTCTGAAATTACCTTGGATGTTCCAAGAAACGAACCCTTTAATTGTGTGGAGTTTCAGACTTGATAATAGTCTGTATCTTTTTAACAAAAGAAAAAACGCCTGGGATTGCCAAGACACAGCCATCCCCACCTCTCCATTTAGATTTGCTGTGGCAGGCAATGGGGTAACAGTCCCCATATTCATACCTGCAAGTTCTGTTCAGCTCCTCACAGCCATCAATGTGAGTTACCACATGATTATATAGACCTTTCTACTTACCTGTGTATTTTGCTCTTCCATCCTGAAGCACCCAAGCTTTTTATAGCAGAGGTTGTGCTTTTTCCATGCGTTTGAAAAATATTTAACACCACCAATATGTGACGCCCATCCATAAGAAGGGATGGAAGGAGGATCCGGGGAACTACAGACCTGTCAGTCTGACCTCAGTGCCGGGGAAGGTTATGGAGCAAATCATCTTCAGTGCCATTATGGGGCACATGCAGGACAACCAGGTGACCAGGCCTAGTCAGCATGGGTTCATGAAAGGCAGGTCCTGCTTGACTAACCTGATCTCCTTCTGTTACAAAGTGATGTGCTCGGTGGATGAAGGAAAGGCTGTGGGTTTTGTTTACCTGGACTTTAGTAAAGCCTTTGACACGGTTTCCCACAGCATTCTCCTGGAGAAAATGGCTGCTCATGGCTTGTATGGGCCTACGCTTGACTGGGTAAAAAACTGGCTGGAAGACCAGGCCCGAAGAGTGGTGGTGAAATGGAGTTAAATCCAGTTGGCAGCCGGTCACAAGTGGTGTTCCCCAGGGCTCAGTATTGGGGTCAGTTCTGTTTAATATCTTTATCAGTGACCTGGATGAGGGGATTGAGCACACAGTCAGTAAGTTTGCAGATGACACCAAGTTAGGCAGGAGTGTCGACCTGCTTGAGGGTAGGATGGCCCTACAGAGGGATCTGGACAGGCTGGATCGATGGGCTGAGGCCAACTGTACGTAATTCAACAAGGCCAAGTGCTGGGTGCTGCACTTGCGTCACAACAACCCCAGGCAGCACTGCAGGCTTGGGGAAGAGTGGCCAGGAAGCTGCCTGGAGGAAAAGGATCTGGGGGTGTTGGTCGACCGTCGGCTGAATATGAGCCAGCAGTGTGCCCAGGTGGCCAAGAAGACCAACAGCACCCTGGCTTGTATCAGAAATAGTATGGCCAGCAGGACTAGGGAAGTGATCGTCCCCCTGTACTCAGCATTGCTGAGGCCCCACCTTGAATACTGTGTTCAGTTTTTGGGCCCTCACTACAAGAAAGACGTTGACGTGCTGGAGTGTGTGCAGAGAAGGGCAACAAAACTGGTGAGGAGTCTAGAGCACAAGTCTTCTGAGGAGCAGCTGAGGGAACTGGGGTTGTTTAGCCTGGAGAAAAGTAGGCTGAGGGGAGACCTTATCGCTCTCTACAACTACCTGAAAGGAGGTTGTAGTGAGGTGGGTGTTGGTCTCTTCTGCCAAGTAACAAGCGATAGGATAAGAGGAAATGGCCTCAAGTTGTGCCAGGGGAGGTTTAGGATGAATATTAGGAAAAATCTCTTCACTGAAAGGGTTGTCAAGCATTGGAACATTAAAGGTCCCTTCCAACCTAGGCTATTCTATGATTCTATAATAGAACACATAGTTTGTTACATTTCAGCAGACAATAGGTTAACGTGACATTTTTTGCACTATAAACTTCACTCTCAAGATCCCAACAAACATTTCTGTCTTTGCAAAGATTGCTTTCGTCCAAAGCCCATGCCACTTGAGGCAAGCACAGACAAAGGGTGAACCCTGCCTCACATTTCACTCCCTCTCTCTCCTACTCTTATCACATTGAAATAATAATACAATTTTCCCTGCTGCGTAGCCTTTCAAATTTGTACCTTTCTTACAAATAGAGGGCAGAAGTTCACAGAACAACCCTCCCAAGCTTTACAGAGGTCAGAAATTACACCGAGGGGGCTCAGGAAATGCTGCACTCTTTGGCAATGAGTAGAGATGTCTGTGGACCACTGCATACATGAGCCTGGGGCTTGTATTTACGTCCCCATTTCAGTACAGAGCTTGCCAACCACATTGTTGAAACACAGACTTGCTGAGAAGATGGTTTTAGGAAGCTTGGCTGCTGTATCTGTGTACCTTACAGTGCCTTTGTCCCACTACCCAAACCTCACAGTTGCATTTCCCCATCTTCTGTGAGGAAAACAACAATGAACAGAAAAAAGGCTACTAATTGATTCAGAAAATCTGAATCCAGCCTGATCTCCAGCAATGAGATTTATAGGCTGTTCTGTCTCAATGCTATGCTGTGTACTACCCAACACTCAAATAAGCACATGGAGCTACAGTACCAGTAGCCGATTTATAAGGTAGAGCCTGCTTTCTATAACTTTATAATATTGATTTTTTTTACTCTCTTCATTTGAGCATGAACTATTCCTCTTTCAGAACCAGGGTCAGCTTTGAGGAAAGAGAGGAAAAAGAAGCAGCACTGGTCACACCTGAAGGCGTGTTCACACAACTGGATTATAGATCCTGTTCTCATGAGGTTTAAGCAGCAAGCCTGAGTTCTTTGTTTATCATCTCTCTCTCAGCTTGGATTTGCTGCCTCACATGCTTCTGCCCAACATCTATCTGGCATTGGGCTAAAATGAGCTCAAGACCATGCATTTCTGGGTAGGGTCCTGTAACTGACTCTTTGGTAACTCCCATGACAAAACAGTGATGTTGTCTTTTCTTTTTTTCTTCCATTACAGCCCACAGAGAGAGCCACGTCCCAAGCCAAACATCAATGCCAGCCTTCTTACAGTCTGAGGCATTTCCCTCTTTGTGGCAAATAATAAGCATTACAGCATACTCCCATCCCTTTCTCTCTTCCAAAATCCTGGAGACACTTTTTTTCCCCCTGAGGTAATACAGCATCTTCCCAGGCAGAATATCCACTGAAAACGAGTTGTTTCAGCCCTTGCATATTGGAGGTCTGTAGCTAAAAATTCTGGTGGGACACAGGAAACATGAATGCATTCACCTCCCAGAACTGGTAGAGTTCACATTCACCTACCCCTAAATCTGTTTATAAACCTACCAAGCTAAGAGTATACCTATGATAATCTCTTTCTTTTTACTCCCTAAAGTGCCTGGGAGCTCCAGGTTTGTGGTAGGACTACAGTACTCTTCTACATACTTTCCAGCTGATGCCTGGGTTTTCCCTACATAACCCAATCAAACTGTTGAGGGGAACAGTGACTCCTTCCATTACTTCTAGATGAGACTCATGGGAAATGTCTGCTATTAGACTCTAAGCCCTTAAACTAGTTCAAAAAGCAGGTCTTCTCATGACCTCTGCCTCTTTCAGTACTACGTGGCCCAGGTCCCTTCCCACTAAGTGGCAGAAATTAGCTGCTCGTAAGGTAAAGAGTAGGCTCCTGTGTCATCTTTAGCTCTTACTTGTTTCACATCTTCCAGCACTGGTTTCTGGTGCTCTGTCATTCATTGCAGTATGTCCTGCATATCCTCTGCCAGGGCAGAAGCAGCATGGTCCTATACATACGCACGTGGCACTCCTAGCCAGCTCTGAACAGAATATACACATTCATTCTTCTCCATATGTCTCCTCATATTTGTTTTCACTGTGAAAGCGAGTAATAACGAACTGTAAACCAAAGTGTCGACCAAAACATGAAGGTTCCTGCCATTCCTCTAAAAAGACTGTATTATTCCAACTCTATTTTAAGATGAAAAGAGACACTCTAGTCTGTACTATATCCTAGAGGTGGTAGGCCACAAAAACTGAGTAAGAAAAACTTATGAGATTTCCATGGAGTATTAAAGCATATTCCCTCTGAAACAGGAGAAAAATACAGTCGCAGTGAGTTTCTATCAGTAGATGGGGCCAGAACTAGGCAACATACCTATAATTGGCTTCAGCTCTCAACTGAAAAACTAATCCAGGAGAAACCATATCTTTCCAAGTCTATAGGAGTATTTTCCCTTAAATAAGCTTTTTAATAAGCTGAGTTAGCATTTGAGATTTATGCATGCTGAATGGCAGGAATATTTTTTATGGTCACAGCTAGATACAGCTGCAATGTGGTCAGGGATGGGCAGTGGTTAGTCATCCTGTGCCCATTTAGTATCGCCTTGTACAAAATGAAAACATCTGGGTTTTACTTATGCACTCACTGTTAGCAGAGATACTGCAAAATGACTAATCTGCTTATATTTCAGATACTGTGTTGTGATCATTATTAATAAAATAAACAACCACATGCTCTTTATGACCCACAGCTGCACAAAATATCACTGTGCAGATAACAAAGTTCAAGCCTGGTTCAAAAATACCAAGCCCTTTTTGCCGCCTTCTTTCTGTCTGTGTAGTCTACTTTGATTGCATTTGCTCTGACATATTCCAGCTAATCGTTGTGCTTGCACCTGAATGGAATATAAAGTTACAAATACCATTAGATGATTTTTACAGGTATCACATGACAAATATCGTATATTTGTTTTTAGTAACTATTTCAGAGAATTCTGCATCTACCTAATTCATTACCAGTGATATCACTCCAGAATCAATTTTTTTTTTTTTTAAAAAAAAGGCACTGTAAAATTGCATACAAATTGCAGCCACAATTGACAAAGCATATATTTCAGAGACAGACTGTATCTCTGGTTAAAATAGACTCATAACTGTCATGGTGTATGCTAGTAAATCAAGTTCACAAATGTGTGTGCTAAGATTTGAAATGCTTCCATGAATAAATCTATATTCTGTCTGTCTCCACAGCCTAGTTGCCTTAAAAAAAATACTTCAGTGAGCTGACTGTCTCTCCTTAGGATCAGTTTGCTGAGGCGGTAAAGGCCTTGCCCACAGCCTTGCAGCCACTGAAACAAGCCAGTACATCCCACATGTCTGAAAAGAAAATTGGTTCTGTTTTGCCTCAAACCAAGACACCATGCATTCATGAGCAGTGAATGAATGCAGGGAGGCGCCTACTGAAAACAAAAACCTGGAAAGTTTTCTTTACATGTGATGCCATTGTGCCCTGGTCCAACCTAGACAGAATTGGAGACCTGGGAAAAGAGTTGGAGATTTCAAGATGCAGGTTTCTGCTTCCTTGCCTTGTAAAGCCATGTGCAGTCAAAGTGTTTAGCTTAGTATACAAACTTTCACTAAGGTCAAGAGTTTCTGCATAGCAGATTTTGAGTTTGACGAACATATGCTTCTTGTTTCTTTCCATTTACTTAATTCTCACTAATAAATTACAGATTCAAGTGCCCTGAAAATAGTATACATTAAGTGCTTGCTGGCATGTTGAGAGAAATGATGGTTAGTGGACTATCACTGTAATTGGATCACAAGCATAGATTTCCCAATAAAGGCATGATTTTGCTAAAATCAAACCAGGAAGAGAGTTGATTTAGTCCTGCAAGCAGAGGAAATTCTCCTCTAAGGCCTGGGCCAAGTTTGGGCATGGAGCAGGCTTCTGGGAGCAGTGAAACAGCCACTACTTATTTCTGCCAGTGCCTGAGCCCCAGGGAGGCAGGCTGGCTGGGTCTGTCCCAGCCCTGCGCCGCTCTACCAGGAATAAGGCAGCGTGGAGCAAGCGGGATGGGATGAGAAAGCCTGCAGCCCCAGGGGGGTGGCAGTCTCTCTGCCTCCTCCCCATCACCTCTTGCCTATGCTTTGGAGAAACCTGAAGCCACATTTGTGATGTGACAGTGGCCACGAACACGGCTAGTCTTTGGGATCCATTTGGGCAGGGCTGAGGAAGCCGTGATGCCCCAAATAGCATAGATCTGTAGTCACTCCTTGCGTGACAATCTATGACAAGTGAGCCCAGCTTTCTGCTGGGAAAAAAATAATCTGTAGCAGTTCTCAACGGCAGGCAGCCAGCCCCCATCTCAGGAAAAGTCAGATGTCCTTGAGGTTTCATATCCCATCAGGCACTAAGGTTGGAAACACTTACTAGCAGCAGGGTGACATCAGAATGGCTTGGTTAATTAAAGGGATTTGGAGAAAGACTATCCAGCAGCTGGCTCTTAACAGAGCTGGGGTGTTTCTTCAAGGGTGAAAGAGGTTATTTTGAGTACAGTTCTGTAAATACAGAGTAACACCCTGTTTCCAGTTAAACAGACTCAGTGCAGTCACAAGCAGGGGTATAAGATTTAAGAACTGGTTTTGTGATGTCTTACGTTAATAAGACTTCATGACTTTTATACTCTGAGGGCCAGATGTCGTCCTGGCTGCCACTGCCACAGTTTCTGGGAGTGCAGGGGTCCTCACTGTATATGTGTCCGATGTGGACTTAAACACAAAACTGCATAACCTCAATTTTCAGGCATGAACATACACAAGAGGTGCTTGAGTTATCTGAAAAATCTCTCCCTTTGTACCACCTCAAACCAAAGCACTCTGA
The DNA here is from genome assembly GCA_008921705.1 of Burhinus oedicnemus. Lineage (NCBI taxonomy): Eukaryota > Metazoa > Chordata > Aves > Charadriiformes > Burhinidae > Burhinus > Burhinus oedicnemus. The sequence goes on from VFFE01007612.1 coordinate 556,486, forward strand.
GCCACTAGTTGTCTGGGGAAATGGTACCTCCTGGACTTTCTGATGGATTCTTGAGCAAATACCTAAGGAGCATGGACATGTGTAAACAGTTGGCTTAGACAAATGAGCATTAAGGAAAACCTCTTAATGAGGCATCATCGTTCACTTTAAATTCTGTAATGGTAAAGCATTTAGAAACTCAGCACCGCAGCTCAGTGAGGTCCACAGTGAATCACATCTGACAAATTTTATTTTTTTCAAATAGCTTTTCCACACAGATCCCCATTTTATCCAGTGTATTTGTTATCCTGAATGGTTTATTTTCTGCCTTATACCTGATACTACAGAGGAGAAATCTCTGCTTCATTGTCTTGCTATGATTGTCTATGCTCTCTAGTTCAAAGGAAAGCATATTTATTCTTAGGTTTTGGGAAACACTGCATTTAATAAGTAAGCTCATTTTCCCTAAGTCACATAAGTCACATTTTCCCTATGATCACCGGAGCATAAAACTTGCTTTCTATAACCAGTCATGCTCATAAAATTCAGTCACAAAATGCTTGAAAGTAGCAAATAATAAATGAGTGGAGACAAAGTCCCTACAAACTCTGGTTTAGTTTCAGACAAATATTGGCAGAAATGATTTGTGCTACAACTTCCATCGTAGTATGAATATAAATTACTAGAATTGAACACATTTTAATTGAATTTGCTTTTGACCATGACTGTGGCTTGTTTACTATGTTTCCCTGAACCTGTAAAATGAGAGTTTCTGTGAGCATATACAGGCCCTGTGAGCACAAAACTCTGCATGTGTTGCAAAAGCTGGAAAAGAACCATTAACATATCTGGTAATGAACATAAGTATAAATTTTCAGGTCTTATTTTTACTGACCTTTTTGACTACTGAGTCCCCATAGAGATACCAACCTCTCCAAGACGTTATGCTGTAGTCAAACTGTCATTCATTAACTTGGAAATCTTTGGGCTCCAGAACCTTTGTTCTTTGTTTGGAGGTTGAAACAATACAATATTTGACTGTAAGATACACTGCTAATTCTTAAATGTATGTGTCAGAAATTTGCTGCTGTTCTGCACTTGTTAATTCAGTTCATACTGAGAAAACAAGAAATCTGCCTCTCCAGCAAATCACTGCAAGGAAAAATCAAATACTTGGCTTATAAAATGGTATTACTTATTGATTCCTCTCTGACGCAGCTTGATCTCATTTACTGTTCTGTATTCAGGTCTAACTGCCTTCACACATTAAATATACTTATAAAAAAGGAAGGCTACAGATTTGTCTTATCATTTGATTGCGTTAACTGCACTTTAATAGATGAAGAGCAAAATATCCCCCATCCTGCATGCATGTGAGGCAACAACCAATTGTGAGCTGCCTCTGGGCTTGGTGACCTAGAAACCAGGAATAAGGCTCATAAAAATCAGATGCTGAAGAACAGCATCAGGGACAGCCTCAGAAAGGGGATGATAAATCATTTGACAAGGCCATAAGATGTAAGTGCTTCTGAAATAAAAAAAAGATAACTCTTTAAAAATATTCTCCAGCTCTATTTTTTCTGTCATTTTTGGCTCTTTGAACATTCTCGGAAACCCCATCTTGTGCACAACAACACACTGAATGTCACATTTTTTGTTACAGAATTAGGCATTTTACACCCCTTCTCCTAACTCGTCTTCTTTCATTCACACTGTCGGGAATGGCAGTTGTTAATGCACAAAATCGATGAGAAAATCAATATTGTGGAAGTACACAGAAGAAAGACACTTAGCTGTTTTGCTTCAAGACACTGTAAGTGGTTCACAAGGCAGTTTTCATGAGTGAGAGTCAACTATAGGCATACTCCTGTCAAGGACCCTGGAAAACAGAGAAAGTCAGTCACTTGAATATGAGCAACTGGATTTCACAAAAAATTCTTCTCTTCTTAATCAGTTTCATCCTTTGAACTGGGTCAATTAGAGACACGGTGTCCATAGCATGTGATCTATAGTAGCCAAACAGTCATGAACCTCAACTAAACTAAAACAGAAAAACGATACCACTTTGGTTCATAATTCAGAAAGAGGCATTTCTGCAAATACACAGGAAACCTGAGTTGTGGGACGGTTAAAACTCTGACAAAACCTTATTTCTAGGCTGGTTTGGCACTTTTGCAGGTGGGAGGTGTTTTGTGTTTCCAAAATTTTACACAGTTTTAGATGACAGGCCAAGACAGAAGGAGGTAAAGGCCTTATGTCAATACGTTGTGTGGGTAAATAAATCCACTGCTAGTGGATTTATTGTAAATTGCTTAGACCTATTATACATGGATCATTGTTAGTACTGTTGAAATCTAAAAAATAATAGCTAACTGACAGGACATAGAAATGATGTGGTAATGACAACAGTCTTACTTCCTAAAGAGAAAAGCTAAGCAGACACACTTCATAATGTTTTAGATGCTTCACACACGGTGGTAGCGATGATGCTCGTTACCAGAAACCCCAGGCACAACTCGGGCCCCCGCTGCGCTGAGTGCTGCACAAGCACAGAATAAAACGAATTAAGTCATTCTCACACAGGAGGGGAAACATAGCAAAGCCAGTTTTATATCAGATCTTAGCCGTGCACATGTGTCTTTTCATGTCTGTGTACGCAAAAAAAAATACAGGCAAGAAATATCCAAGGATTTGGTGCTTTCAGTTTTAACAGCTTAACAGGCCAATTAGGTAGGAGCAAACCTCGGGCTTCTGGCACTTTCTCAGTGTGATTCGCATTTCTCACCAGCGTGTGCTGCCCTTAGCCTGAAAGAATCCAGTACATTAGGCCATTTTTAAAATGCCTTCTTTCATGCCTTTTTCCTGTGCGCTTTGTTTCTGTCCTACCCAGAACAACCTTCACACCACAGGAGGTAAGTAGATAAAGGCTATGGCAAGGTACTGGATAAAAGCTCCAGCTGTCCCGGGAGATTTGTTTTCCTCCTCTCACACCACCTTCATCTGGGAAGGTCTCAACAATAGAAACACAACCAGCATTTGCCACCATCCCCTGCCATCTTTGTGATTCGCGCTTTCATTTGATTAGTAGTTACATTTCCATTTTCTGGAATTTTTTAATGTAGACACTACTATCTGTGAATAGGGTAGAGCAGGAAGGCACCCCACAAGTTGAACTTATGTCATCTTGCCTTGGCCACCTCAAGTTTAAAATAAATAAATGCAAACAAGAGGAAATAGGTGACAAGTGTATCTACCTTCTCTTGTTTACAGTAATTGTTTTAATTGTAATTGTTCTGTGACCCAGCCTGTCTGCTATCAGTTCCATGCCGGTGGCTGAGAAGGATGATGAAAAAGATCAGATCTGGCTTTCCCACCTGGTGCAGACAAGAAGTAGGTCTCTGGAGAGAAACCCAATGTTTCTCAGCTGACATATTGGGTTTGTAACTGGTAATGACGTGGGTGAAAGAGGGGAAAGCAGGAGGCAGAACTGGAATGAAGGGTCCCATCCTCTTCGCTTCCTTCTGCATCTCCTGGCTTCTGTAGCATCACGCACAGAAGTGTTTGCATTTCATGGGTGGCTTTGCCATATGTTATTTCTGTCTTGACCAAAATCAGCAAGTGTTCAGAGTTTTCAGAAGCAGATTGTTTCAGATTTTTCAGCTTGTTTTGCAGACAAAAGAATCAAAACCATTTGAAAGGAGGTCAACAGGAGTTAAGTATATAATCCGTTTAGGATTTAGCAAATCCTACACAGACCTTTTTGCATTACTAGGCACCTAACTACCTCCGTAAACTGGACCCTGTAGAAGTTTCTGAAGTTTGGATGCTGAAGAGAATCAAACCACTGACTCGTCCAGGTTTCTTTCACTGCTCCTGCCATTGCGGAAAATGTCCCACCAGCCTGTGGTGTCTGGTGGGTTGTTGTGGGGAAAAGTCAGGGAGAAGGAAAGGGTGCAGAGACTTGGTTTTTTTTATTGAAGAAGCTGAAGCAGCTGTTTCATTCTGCACATGTAGGATAGCACTGGCTATAGCAGAGTATCATAATGTAAATGAAAGAAGGATTTTGTAAGACATGCTTGAGAAATAGGATGTTGTCATCAGTTTTACTGATCTCACTGTTCTCAAATCTTTTTATAAGATACTGGACTTGGTCAATGTAGTAGAAGAAAATAAACATCTGGTCAAAATAACAGCAGTTTGCTGCATAAGAATTACTAAGGCACAGTGCTGACAGCTGTTAAATACAGATGGCACTATCGTAATAGCTATGACAGCATGACAGTAAGTTATGACAGTAGCTTAGCAGTTATGACAGCACAACTAGGCAAGCATTTAATCACATTAAAGGAAATATAGGATGAAAAAAGTAGTGATTCCAGGACAAATTGAAAACATTTCCACGGGTTTTTTAAAAAGTAAAGACACTTGTACCGAGACATTAGTTAATACAGAGAGATTATTCTAGTCCTGAAATGGCAGCACTCCCCAAGAGCGCTGATGAAATTGCACCCCCTGAACCAACGTGCAGGCTGCTGCAGAGGGCTGTTGGGATCTGCTCTTTAGGCAATCAGCATCTCTTTCATTTAGATCAAAAAAGATAGCATCAAGCTACTCATTCTAGTACCCATAGCCCAAATTTCCAGGAGTAAGAGGAAGGCACCCATTTCTTCATAACCCAGGTGAACAGGCAGGTGTACAGCAAGCTCTTTCTTTTCTCTCAGGGCTAGATCCATGAAGACACTGGGCAGCCCCAAGCTGCTCCAAAAGGAGAGAAGGGGCCCTTCCAGTAAACGGAGGTGGAGCAGAGGAGGAAAAGAGTTGTGGTTACTCCTGCCCTGCCGCTCCTCCTGCTGGCTGAGCGCCCAGTCTTTATGCTTGACAGACACCTTCAGTTCTCTCACGAAGCTCATGTTTCATCAGAGGATAGCGAACAAAACCTCTGTAAAGGTTTTTTAGGATGGAGACTGAGCAGAGCCACAGGTCCAATGCTTGTGTTGGTGAGACACTGCAAAATGGCGAAGGCACACCAATTCAAGATCCCAACCTGACTGCATTCCTGTCTCTGAGGAGCTGTGGTTTATAACAAGCAAGCAAAATGAGTCATTTGATACCTTCAGCTGCAGGTTACAAAATGATGGTGTGACGTATTTTTCTCAGTTGAGATTAAAATGTGTAAATTCTGCTGGCCCTCCCACGCACACACAGTGGAATGTCAATCAGAAGATGAAAATATTTCTAAAATGGGTGTTTTCACTGTACACTGAAATTACCTTAAAGAGTGATTTATATTTTATTTTATCCTCCCCCTCCAAAAAAATCAAGTTTCTGTTATTTAAAGCTGCTTTTAATGTTGTGTATTGAATGTACATGTAAAAAGTTCATTCTGCTGGTTGCTTGGACACAGATAAAAGCACATAATTCAACATACACTTGACGTTTTTGAGTGATGAAGGGCAACCCAGACAGCTGAAATGGGTCAGAAAGGAATCACAATTATTTTGAGCAGCGCCTCCACAGTATCTGACTGAACGAGCATGTCTACCTTTAACAATATATCTTTCTTTGCAGTATTCTACCCTGAAAAACAATCTCAGCTTTTAGCTGGTCCCATAATACTCTATAATTGACCTGAGCAGTGCTTGGGTCAAAGAGCAAAAACTAGGGCAAATGCAATATGAACAAAAGCCTGTAATTTGTTGGGTTCATTTTCTTTTTTTGCATGGTAACATTGAATAAAACTCTCGAGCCCGTCAGGCCTTCCTTGTTTTCTAGAGCTTTGTCATCATCTATCCTTAATTATTGCTCTGAAGTGAAAACAGAAGCCACAGTGGGAGTATGTATAAATGACCATTCCACGCCACGGCAAACATCTCACATCTCTTGGCAACGCTGGGGGCTCCAGGCTTTGCTATGAACCCGGGAGCTTCATTATTTGCCAGTTAAGAGGAAAGGATTTTCTCTTTGATAACAATTGTATTGGGTTTACATGGCAAGGTTTTGGGGGGGGGGGGCGCTACAGGACTGGCTTCTGTGAGAAGCTGCTAGAAGCTGCCCCTATGTCCAACAAAGCCAATGTCAGCCGGCTCCAAGAGGGCCCACCACTGGCTGAGGCCAAGCCCATCAGCGACAGTGGTAGCGCCTCTCCGATAACATATTTAAGAAGGGGAAAAAACCTGCTGTGCAACAGCAGCTGGAAGAGAGGAATTAGAATATGTGAGAGAAACGACTCTGCAGACACGAATGTCAGTGAAGAAGGAGGGGGAGGAGGTGCTCCAGGTGCAGGAGCAGAGATTTCCCTGCAGCCCATGGAGGATCCCACGCCAGAGCAGGTGGATATGCCCAAAGGAGGCTGTGACCCCATGGAGATAGGGGCCCTCGCTTGAGCAGGTTTTCTGGCAGGACTTGTGACCCTGTGAGGGACGCATGCTGGGGCAGTCTGCTCCTGAAGGACTGCATCTCATGGAAAGGACCCACGTTGAAGCAGTTCATGAAGAACTGCAGCCCATGGGAAGGACTCATGTTGGAGAAGTTCATGGAGGGCTGTTGACCATGGGAGGGACCCCACGCTGGAGCAAGGGAAGAGTGTGAGGAGGAAGGAGGGGCAGAGACAACATGTGATGAACTGACCACAACCCCCACTCCCTGACCCCTTGCCCCACTCAGGGGGAGGAGGTAGAGAAATTGGGAGTGAAGTTGAGCCCAGGAAGAAGGGAGGGGTGGGGGAAATGTGTTTTAAGATTTGGTTTTATTTCTCATTACCCTGCTCCCCAAGTCAAGTCTGTTTTGTCTGTGACAGTAATTGCTGAGTGATCTCTCCCTGTCCTGATCTCGACCCATGAGCCTTTCATTATATTTTTCTCTGCCCCTGTCTAGCTGAGGAGGGGGAGTGATAGGGCGGCTTGGTGGGCACCTGGTGTCCAGCCAAGGTCAACACACCACAACAATCAACTCCTAATTTAGCCCAAACTTTTTCTGCTTCTAAGTCCAGAGGTTTGTGGTGGCTCGCTGATAAACAGGGTCCAGTGGCCTAGAGGTCCAAATTTCTACAGCACCCACATAGCAATTTGACTTCAGGATGCAGCTGATTGTGTTTGAGTTGAATAGCAGCAAAACAGTTAGCAGCTGTATGCTCTGGATTTGGCATCCCTTGAAAAAAACACTTTATAAATGGATAAAGGAAATATGCACCCCAATTTTGGTGACATTTCTTCTTTTCTCTGTATATTGTATTTACAGCCTAATCAAAAAGATTATTCTCAGGCCATGCTTTGTCAACACCCATTCCTTCAGAAATAAGATCACCATAATAATAAACAAAGAGTTAAAACTCACATGCAACACAGGGAGAGGTCCTGGTAGAGAGAAAGGGGTTTATCTTCAACAAAGGAAATAAGACATAAACATTTATTTTGCTAGCAGCAACTAATCAGATAAACTTTCTAGTAACAAGTTTTGAAAGGAAAGACACAATTTTAAAAGTTTGCCAGAAAGCAAGGGCAAGAGCAGCAGCTAAATTAGCTATCCACCCGTGTCTTTGCACAAAATTTCTACTGAACTTGAACTTCATTAATCATTCATGTCATTGTTAGCTTCTGTATGGTGTGTTTGTATTTTTCCTATCAATATGTGCATAAAATTATCTAATTAATGTTCATGTAAATGTTTAGTATGGGAAGAGGGAGAGTGTCTACAGTGTATTTCTAATTCAGCTAAACCAAATTCCAAAAAGAAAAAAACCAAACATTTTAGTCCTCAAAATTTTAGAAATGTTTTGAGCAAACACATTGTGAGATCTTGAGCATTACAATGATAGGGCTACCTAAAAGTTGTTTGACATCTTTGCAAAACATTATTCCTTTTGTCGTGGAAATCAATAAATAAATTTGATCAACATTATAAACACTTGTAAACCTTTAACCAATTCTCTTAAGGCTGAAATAGTATGACCAGGAGAGAAACTCTCTAGGAGCTTGAAGAGTTCCATTTATTTTGCTTCTTTAAAAATAATAATAAAAGCATATTCTCTTTACTTAGACCCCTAATACTGAAAAACATTTTGGTTTTTATATAATATTAAAATTTTAAAGCATTTAAGTGGCATAGGAACCCATAATCAGATTTCAAATGTGAAATGGAGAATTTGTGTCTTTTTACATTTTTTGTCTGAAACCCTAATTTATAGGTAAGCTGCTTTGACTTGAGACTATACACAGATATTACTACTTACTAACTGCTAGTTTTTTTCCTTCTGCATCCTGCCAACAGAGAGTGCTTCTCCTATAAGCAGCCCTGTGTAGCTCATACTGTGACATGAATTCAAAAGGCAGCGTTGCACTGTGTGTAATGAAAAATGCATTAAACTTCTGATAAAAGTTAAAAGTAATACTTTAAAAAATCTCATAAGAAACATTTGTATCATATCTGGAAGATATAATTGCACTGCTGGTTTAATGGAAAGGAAAATATCTCATTTTAATTTATTCACTAAGTAGATATTCAACAAGCTTAAAGTATAAAAATGTTAATTTTAAACTAAATATTAAGTTAGTGTCCCCAGCATCTGGAGCACATTTCAAGGCTGCAGTGAGGCTAACCAAGTGAACAATCCAATTCTTTCTAATATATTCAATTTGATTATGGATTTAAGAGGCAATAAATATATAGTTCACATTATCTCCATAAAACTGTTCTTTTCAGCTAGAGAAGAAAATAATAAAGTTCAGAGTTATTCAATTTAACACTATTGAATAAACATTTATGCCCATATAAGAGGACAGATGATGAAAAAGAAAAAGGAAATATTCGTTTCATTGTTCCCTAAAATGGACATGATGATCACTTTAAAACATTTCTGGTTTTACCTGAGGTGCATCTATTGCCTGGGAAAGCACATATATTAGTTGCAAGCATCATTAGCTCTATTCACTGTTTTCATAGAACTTATTAGCAGTAAGTTATTCTGTTGTTCCTCTAGTGCTACCACGAGAGAAAAAGTACATATTTCTTCTTTCCACATATTTGTGGAGGGGTTTTTTTAAAACAAAGGTTGTTAAGGCAATAGTATAGAGTACTACACATTAACACACCATACACAACATTTCTAAGCAACATTTGGAGATAGTTTGGTAAAAGATTTAAACCTGCCCTTGTGTCTTACCCCAGTTTGTCATCCAATGGCAAATACTGCAGGAATAACACCAAACACAAAAACCCAGTAGAGGAAACGGCGCAGAGTGGACTGTGTGAGCCTCAGCACCGGAGTGGCTGCAGCTGGATGTAGGGTCCCCTCCATGTGCCAGAGCAGAGCAGGAGCTGCAGCCCCTGCCCAGCTCTGCTCTGAAACCACCATGGCACTCAGCTGCAGTGTTACGTGAGTTTGATTACTTTTCCATAACTCCTGCGGTCTCTGGTACATGGCCCAAATGTACAGTTTGGGCTCTCTCTATCATCAAAATAAAGAGATAAGGACACGAGGGGGCAAATCAGAGCTATGATGTCAAGCAGCAGCTTCACGCTGGATGAGCAACACACTCAAGGTACCTGTGAAGCACCCTGGCAACCTGCACAGGATGGGGAGACTTGTTTTAGAGTTCTGGAGGCACCAGCAGCATTTGATGGGGTTGCTCCTGTGATGCTGCGCTCCCCCCTCTCCAGGTGCCACCTGATCTTTATCTCCTGTGACCCTGGCCAAGCGATAACCACCCGTGGTGGTAACACTGGGTGCATGTAGTTGTGATGGCGGCATCCGGGGCTCAACGTGGTTTCAGGGAGACAGATAACAACACAATAGCCAAGGGCTGACTTGAGCAATGCTGGTTCTGTGGTCAGTATGCAAATATGACTATAGGTCAATCATCTTACCTCCATAAATAGTGAACAGCCCAAGAGCCCTTTGAGCTCTCCTGGATGGCAGCGGGCTGCACACCAGGATCTCCCCTTGAGTAGGGATGCCACTCAAGGTTACTACTCCTCGAGGCTGAGAGATTCCTTGCCGCAACAGATCCTCAGTAAGTGACCAATAGCATGCTGAACTTTGAAATCTTAGCTAAGTGATATAAAGGACAGATTGCACACATATAATCCTTTAGATATAAACCGTTGACCAAGTCTGGGACTAGGATTGGACCCAGCTCCTCTCTGAGAAGGAGTTTAGAAAGCAAGGGGGTTCTTTCTGAAACCTTGACTCAATGGGAGGGTCTCCCTGACAGCTCTGTCTGACCCTGTTCTTTATGCAGTAAATAACCAAGTGTGCCTTGCCATCTCGAATCTCGTTAAAACACTGTCGCATTTACCATCAAACTTTGTTAAATCCCTGTTTTATATCAATAAATGTATTGCTGCTTCTCTCTACAAGTGAAATGCACTGCTCCTTCCACAACAGCTCCTCACTCCCTCTTAGCTGCCAGCTCCTACTTAATAGGGCCAGTGGAGTAGCCAGGTCATGTGCAGGTGAACAGCATTAACCTAATTCTACACAAAGTAGAGCAGCATTTATCTGCTTGTCTTACTTGTCGTCTGGTGGGTTTATTTGCTGCTCTCCAAATGAGCATGATTGCAAGGAGATAAGGCAATGTCTTGGTATTTTATAATTTTGAAATGGATCACTGCCACCACTGGCAAAAATAATAACATTCTGTCACTTCTACTCATGTCAGCCCTGTCAGATCACCATGTGTGGCCACCTTGCTGTTCTGTCATTTAACCAAAGTTTCTCGCTCTGCCAAAAATAGGCTGCTGGGGCAGAGAATCCTCTGTGGCGCTCCTCCTATTCTACTGATGTCTTAGGAGTTGTTAACCAGCTCCCAGACTTCAAAATATATATGTAGCTAGACTAATATTCAAATACAGACCAATAAATGGAGTTCTATAAGCAAACAGTTCTGCACTAGGTGTTAACTAGTATATACCCAAGGAAACTAGCTGCAGCCCAGCCAATGATCTAGAAAGACATCCTCTCTGATGCTTTTTCTAAACCTGCAGACTGGAGAGTGGATCCACACTGAGGTCCACACCCTAGCCACATGCTGACCATATGCATGGGAATGACCCAGGCAGAGATCAGTCCTCTTCCCTCTTGTGCTATCCCTGCTAAATTGATTCCACAGCAGGAACTTGGACACCTGGATCAGAAAGGCGCTATGGCATATCCTAGCCGTACCCCCAGTGCAAAGCACTAGGACAGCAGGGTGAGCTGAAGCATGCTGTTGCCACACAGTCTAGCTGTAACCTCCTGGGCCACCTCTGGAGCACCAAAAGACGACCATTAATCTCTCAGACGTGCTGGATAAAGGAGCCACCATTCCTGTCCTCAAAATGAAAGGCAGTAAGGCGGTAGCTTGCACTCTGGGAACACTAACGGCAAAGCCAACGAACAGTTTTAACTGCCTTGAAGAGAATGTGATAAATTCTCCAGCCCTTCAACTCCTTAACTGGGGAACATGTTTCTTCCTGAAGGGGCAGATCTTATTCTCATTTCACAACCTGTTCCTGGGTAACACTTTGAGCGAGAATCTATAAACCACACTCTGCAAAAAGTCAGGTCTTGCCTGGTCCTACATTTATAAATGAATATATGGTTCTCAGGGCTAATGTTCATTCTGAGAGAAAGACACTGCAGATTTTTAAAGACAAAATAACCTTTTAAAGGTGTTGGTTTTTTTAACTGCTGTTTCCTCTCCACCTCCTGAGATATCCCAGAGAGCTACATATGGTTCAAGCAGATGATACATTTCATCAGCAGAGGTGACAGAAATGAAAAACACACCTAGACACTTTAGAGCTGCAGAAGAAAGAAATCAAGCTCATTCCATAAATTTCCCTTCTAGAAGACACCTCTATTAAAATGTAGAAGCAAAGCCGTGAAATATTGAGGAAAAGGCAATGAAATGTGGAAGCTATCATAAATCGAGAGACATAAAAATCTTGGAAATACATAGTAAGAACAAAGTTCAAACCTTATTAATGCTTCTATTATGGTTTACTGTGCATTACAAAGTCTGATTTGCAAAATGTACAACTCCAAACCCATTTCTGTGAAGCTCTTGAAGACTGTCTAGGTAAATAAGATTCTCAGCTATTATGCAAAATGGTTTGCACAGTAATAAATATAATTTCACAAGTATTTAGTCACACCCTGGTATAGATATAAAGATAATAACAGTCACGTGATCATTTCCTTTGGCTGGATAAATGGAAGTAAACAAATATTTGAAAGTAACTACTATTCTTTTGATTAACGCAGAATAATTCTTCCTTTTTAGTATGATAAATAGGTAACTGATGAGAGAAGTCAATGCTTCAGAAAACACAGTTACTGATGGAAACACTTGTTATTTTGTTTAAATTCTAAGACACTACCACAAAGGGAAAAAAACAAATAGATTATATTTGTACAGCTTGTGTTCAGGCAATTCCCTCATCACAATTACCTCTCTCCAAGTTGCCACTACAGCTAGTTGCGTGGGAACCATCTCTGCAAGACTCATCCCTGGGTGACAGTAAAGCACAGGGAAACTCCAGGGGCTAAAATAGCCAGTGGGGGCCCCCATCACTTTTGTTGTCAGGTCTATGTGCTCTCCCCCACCAGTCAAACGTGACAATTAAACAGATTGATACCAGGCACTATTACCAGTATGACAGCTAACCTTTCCTTTTATAATTACCTTCCGTTTGCTTTTTGCATTATGTCTTCCCTTACAAGATATTACATGATTTCACTGACAAAAACATGACAAGTCATTGTTCTAAATTAGCCATTGTGCTATAAATCACAGATTTTATCATTTATGGTATTTTGACTGCCTGAGCCTTCCCTAAAAAACATTTAGGACTCCTCATCTCCTGGTGACACATGCTTGTGAAATGTCAGCGTTTCCAGCATTTGATCACGTTGTGAGAGGGGTTATCTTGATAAGCGTTGGAACTCATCAGTCGCCGAGGGTGTCAGCTAACATCTCTCAGCATCGTTATTTCTATTTCATCTGAAATTCCATGGTAACAAGTCTTTAAACACTGGCAGCAGGGAGGTGGAATAATGTAATCTGTAATTTAAAAACTATGTAAAATGGGACAAGTTGTAGAGTATTTGAGGGGATATTCTCATCTCAGTGTACTGGGCTAAAGCAGCTCTTTCATTAGCACAGGGGAACGCAGAAGGCACAGGGCTGAAAATGCAGCATTCACATAACGCAGCCAGTCTCAGCTGAAAGCCAAAGGGCAATAGAAAGACTTGAAAGCAGATGACAGCGACATCCTCACTGGTGGCACTACTCTGTGTACGGTGGTGCCAGCATGTCCTGCCAGCAGGGCAAAGGCACAAGTCTACAGAGACCCCACAGGGCAAGTGTCGGTGGCTAGTGGGCTGGTGGTAAGGTTCCCCACCTCCAGGCTCATCCTGCTGTGCTCCACCTCTGAAGGTGTTAAGTGAGGATGGACTGCAAATCTCAAGCAATTTTAGCTACAGGCCACCGGCCAGCTTCAACAATAGTAAAACCTGAGCCCAACCCAAACCTATTGTTTCTAAGTCGTGAAAGTATTTGCTGTCTGTTTTCATGTTCAACAGCTTGCCCGTTGAGATGGTCAAAACATTCAGCATTTGTTTGATGTAAATTAGTGACGGGGGAAATGTCATCCAAAAAAGTTGGGTTTTTGATAAAAATTTCGAAACTGAAAAATGGCATTTAATGAATATTGGAAATTTCCATGACAAAACCAGAGTTTGCAGCTCTAACTGGTAGTGATTGTATGCATGCAGCTCCAGTTGTTGAATCATCTTCAATTAAAATAAACAAATAAATAGAAAAATTTCTAATTAGCCTTGAATGTATTCCACAGATGTCCGTTTAGTAATAATCATAGTGATGAGGCTATTAAACAATCTCTCATGAACTCCTTGATTCAAGATATATTAAATACATTAGCAAAGCATCTTTGTAAACTGAAATGCACTTTTCTGCAATGCCCTTTTCTCTGTTTGTTGTGAATATTAGTGGAAACAATACATGTGAAATCTTCACCTTAGACTACGCAGCTAAGGAAATGTTTAATTGTGTGATGTTTTAGTTTGGACTTGCCTTATCGTGTCACTGTTTAAAGCACCATACAACTTACTATTCATTAGTATTCATGCATTGTTATCTCTTAAGGCTTATGAATATTTCAGCAATACTCTCTGAATGCCTGTTATGAACGAAGGTGATTATGGGAGAAACATCTGTTCAGTTTTGGATGCCCTTGCTCAAGAAAGATTTAGTCAAGATTGAAAAACTCCAGAGACACACAAAAAACCCCAGTGATTTAAGTTGCAATTACTTAGTTCAAAGAAAAAAAAACAGTCAAATCTGATCTATAAATGGGTGAATAGCTGAAACCCATCTCCTCCAAGTGGACCCTCAAAACTCAGAACAAAACCACGGGCAAAAGCAGGGTAAAAGCATGAAATAAAAAAGGCACAGTGCTTGAAAATAGGCCACCGTAAGAAGGAATTGTAAAGAATAGTGAGTCAAACCTGCCAATCCAGGTCCATTTTGGTGCAGAATTACCCCCTCCCTTACTTTTATTAAACCTATTCATGTGCTAGGCAGTAGGACCAGGCAAGACTTTCTTGGAGAGGTGACGTACATAGGCTAACAGATCTACTCTTCCGGCTTTACAGTAAATCAATAGAGACTGGAGCTTCATTTTTTCCTTTTTATTTTGCTTGTCTCCAGAGTGACTATTTGTCATAATAATTAACCAGTGCCCAGAGTCCAGAAGCGAACCATTAGTAGACAAATAGCAACCAATAGCAGCATGTTCCAGGAAAACCAGGGAAATTTCACATGTTCCTTGGCTCAGTTTGGAAGGAAAATCACAGCTTTCTGTGAGGGCTGCAGTGGAAAACCAGGACTCTGAAAGAATTTATCTGGCCTGAAGGTCACAAAGCAGCAAACTCAAAGCAGACTGAATCGGAAGAGAACAGAGGGAGGGCAGGAAAGAAAAAGTAGCAGCTCAGCTAAGTGGGAGAAAATTTTGGATTTCCTACTGTTCCTCAGCTGCACTGCAAGGTTTCAGGCTTGCAGGGGTTCAGTTTCTTTCACTATAAAATATCCTGTTTTGTGGCACTATCAGTCCAGATCTTTTCTTCTGCTTACCCTATTTCCAAATGAGCTTAAGGAAGCAGCCTGTCTTGCTGGCAAAGGCATCATACTCCATTTCAAAACTTGCAGAAGTGGTGTCAGGGGCATTAAATTGTGTCAGACGAAGTGAGACCTCGTTGAAACTTAAGAACTCTATGTGGGATACACTCGTGACTTTGCAGAGATTTGTCACTGATATTGTTTTGTTTCTTAAGCATGAGAACTAGTGATTATCTGTTCTGGAAAATTCACAAAGGTGGTGACTATTGGTGATACAAGGACTGCTGAAAGTTAGCTGTGTTATTTAATAGCTGCTCATCTTCTGAGACAAACAGTAGAAAGTTTACAGTCAAAATTTGCTCTTAGTTTCTAAAAAAAGTTAAAGGTCTCTGAAGTGCTAATGTTACACATTATAAAATCCTAAGCTAACTCTATAAAGAGAATTTGAAACAGACATTAGCTGCAGTATTCTTGTTTCCCAAATCAACTACTCTGACTGATGAGCTGCTTCTCCAGTTCGCAGATGTGCAAATGTCCCCACAGTGCTTTTGACATTTCCGACCATTCAAGCCTCTGCTGGAGGAATGGCAGCAAGGGAAAAAGAAAAATGTAGTCTTTTTGCTCATTAATCTTTTGGCCATTCCAAAGTGAAAGTCAGAGCCACTTTCTAAGTAGATGGTCCTGATGGACATCTCTCCCCCAGGAACACTGTCCCAACAACAGCCTGAGGAGCACAGAGTAAGATTTTGTTGCATGCACTGCTTCCTGGAGGGATTCCCAACCTACTTCCCAACCAGCACTCCCTGCAGAGACCTGTTTGAGAACAGGCTTTTCCTCCTGTTTAGTCATTCCTGAAAGAGAGCATACAATTTAAGAAGCAGATCCTAAATGAATCTTCTTGTCTTTAATAGAAAGATCCTACAGCTATCTTCTTATCTTGTAATAGAAAGACTCAAAATCTTTTTCTGGTCCAAAATAATCCGGGCTAGAGGGTCAGCGGTCCATGCTGAATAACACCATTGACAAGAATAATTGCTATTACTACATGGTTCCACACACAAGTTCCTACCTGTCAATCATGTCTTTGCTTAAAAAAAGAGAATTAATAAGACACTTGCAGATTTTTTTCATTTTCATTAAAAGATTCTGTCAGCATCTCAGTTTATTGAAAACAATTGCTATTTTTTCCCAGATTATTATTCTAAGTAGTACTTTTGGTCATTAGATTTTTTCCCATATTTTAGAATTTTCCATTTTTGGTAATTAGAATATTTGCCATATTTAAGGAAGGAAATGTCTGTCTCACTTGGTTGAAGAGAAAGAAAATCCAGAGAACAAGGTCTTTTCTTCATTTGAATTCCAGGTGATGCAAGCATGATATTGCATGACTGCTATTTGCCCAGATGCAAAATTGGTAATAAAAAGATAAGACAACCTCCTGTACTATCCTAGCATTTCTGTCACTTCACGATCCATTTGAAAAATGTAATTCTGAAAAAAAGTAACACTCAGCATATTTGCTGAAGTCTTTTGGAAAGTAGTACTAGGGTAGCAACTTAGGGGGTTCAAGAAGTCCTCTGGAATTTGAATACTGAGACCATGTTGGACTTTGCCTAACACTAGTTTTCCAAGTGTAACTCCAGATACTGATTTTATCTAATAACGCCCCAAACAGTTTTCAGTGAGTAATCTGACACTGGAAGGCACCATAACATAACTGTAGAGCTACCAACTCCAGAAGTCCAGGAGTTGGCATCCCTTTGGGTTCACAGAATCACATAATGGTTGAGGTTGGAAGAGACCTCTGCAGGTCATTTGGTCCAACCTCCCTGCTCAAACAGGGCCACCTAGAGCCAGTTGCCCAGGACCGTGTCCAGAAAGCTTTTGAAGATTTCCAGGGATGGAGACTCCACAAACTGTGCCAGGGCTTGATCACCCTCAGAGTGAAAAAGTGTATCCTGATGTTCAGAGGGAACCTCCTGTGTTTCAGTTTGTGCCTATTGCCTGGCCCATTGCCTTTGGCCACCACTGAAAAGAGCCTGGTTCCAACCTCTTTGCACCGTCCCTTTAGGTATTGATATACATTGGTAATGTCCCCCTGAGTCTTCTCTTCTCCAGGCTGAACAGTCCTAGCTCTCTCAGCCTCTTCTCGTAGGAGAGATGATCCAGCCCTTCCTCATCTCAGCCGCATAATTAAATGTTTCAGTTAAAAACAATGCTTTCCACTTAAAATTCTCTAATTTGGAGGCTTTCTTCCTTGTTTTATCAGTCCTTGTTATCAAACCAATCCTGCGTTATTTTCCTACACATTCAGGGAAGTCCTGTTTCCTCTCTTTCCCCTCCATCCTCCTTTTTCTCCTGTTTCAAATGGTCCCTTGCACCAGATCAAACTGATGAAACACATCAGGACCTAGTAAGGGAATTTTTGTTTAATGCCATCATTATTTCCGTACCCGGTATTAGTTCAAATGTCACAAAGCACCAAGAATGAGCACTACAAGATTTACCCAAAAACAGAGCTATGAGGATAAATGGGAAAAAATTAATTTGACGACCAAGTTGCCTAGATTTTGAAGCAGCAAAGCTATTAAGAACATGGAACAAGGTGTGGAAGACAAAAACACGGGTGAAAGCCGCAGTCTGTTGGGAAGTAGGAGGCCTTCGGAGTCTTCTACTGGTGATTAAGCAGCCTAAATCAGGGGCAGTTTCCTTTGCTGATTCAGCAGTCTTGATACACTTAGCAAAAGAGATGCTTCAGAATACACTGCTTTGCAGAAGCCTCCTTCTTTCCTCCGTATGGAGACAGGGAGCAGAGGGTGCCCTCCCGTGTAATCTCACCAGCTCTGGACAATTACCACTGGGAACAGGAGAGCACAGCAGAGGTAATTTATGTTATGCACTGCCATCTACTGTGTCTCTACTCAAACTACGACATGAAACTCAAGCCTTGAAAATATGGAACTTCAAACAAAATTAGGACTGCATGCCAGTCTCCTTGTGCTTCAAGAGGGGACTGCATAAGGGTATGGAGAACAAATCCAAACCAATGCACAAATAAATACAAATGGCATATATGACCACTAAAGGTCCCAAGTTTTGCACAGTGAAGGAGACTGCTCATATTTTTTCATTTTGAAAATTAGGATTTGATTTGTATTATCACATCAATCAGTGACAGCATATATAAATAAACGAGAACAATCTTCAGTGTCATAAAATGCTTGTAAGAATATTTGAAAGTCTTGCTGTTTTTTATCCTATATGAAAATTAATTTAACCCCCAAGAGTGAGCCTCAGAAAACCTGTCAAATACATTTGCTTATATTCCAGCTCAGAATCTCCCCAGGGCAGTAGCTATACTTTATTTATAGATAACCAGTTAGTTGATAATCTGAGGGAGCAGCTGGCCTTTTGAAGTGCTAAGAGCACACCACAAAGTGTTACATGGCAATCGCGGAGTGAGAAATACATAGACTCAGTGCAGGACAGGACTTTGTGAAGGAAACATGAGATTTTTCCAGGAAACCTTGGGGATATTGGCAGCCCTGCCACACTTCTGCCAGCTTCAGTAGGACAAGTCATGGCATCACATTCTTCTTTCTGTAAAACAGGTATAATCCAGTGGTACCTTGGTGCACTACGTGGTAGCTCTCCTGCGGAAAAAGCTATAAACACAGGCCTGTTTTCTGTCCAGGTGCTGGATCCACTCCATGCAAAACATCATGGATCTATTCCATTACATGGTTTGTAGCCACACCTGGTTTTTTTCCTTTTTCATGGTATTTTTCTCTACCTGAACATTGTAATGATATACAAAGAAGAAGAATTCCTACTGGAAAAACAAAATTTCTTTACCCACACTACCCTCTCTGCCTGATTCTACCAGTCCTCAGTCTTATTTTTGCTTCAGGGTAGCAAAGGTTAAGTGATGAAAGTTGTTTCAGCACGTGTCCAAGTTAGAGATGAATAACCACGCATTCAACAACACATGAAATCGGAATTAATGATAATTTTAAGGCTATTTTATTTTCATGATTCTTTCTAATATTTTTTTATTATGTCTTGGTACCTCACTGCCTGGGGTCTTCTACAGCCTAAAATTATTTGCCATTCTTAACAGGGTATAACTTAGTAGAGGTGTGGGGGGGTTCTTCAGTGCAACTCCTATGACCATGTGGGCAATAATAACTCTTATGATGTTGGTACTTTTTTCAGATTGTGGCACATGGCATTCTCACACTTAACCTAGAGAAATATGAACTACATGAAACTGCTATCCAAGGGCGTAAACTGGGATGGTGAACCATACCAGAGGAGTTACATACAGCTACTATCAGGATGTAGCTATGCATCATACACAGTCCCATAAGGTATACCTAGAGTCTGCTGCAACACACTGTTGTCACGATTGCTCTGGGTGATGGAACAGAGAGTGGGCTTACCACATTTGCAGACATGGGAATACACTGAAAGATACATATAGAATTCAAAATGATCATGACAAATCAGAGGCATGGTCCAACAGAAATATAATATTATTCAAAGGAAACGTGCATAATTTACTGTAGTTAGTTAAGGACAGTCAGCTGCACAGGTGCTGGATGGCAGATGAATAATCAGCAATTCTGAAAAAAAGGAGCTGGCAGTTACTATGGATCACAAGCTAAACATGAGTCAACAACATCATGTTACTACAAAAAAGAGAAACATCATACTGAGGTGAATAAATAGAAATGTAGTTGGCAGCACTGACACGATCATCTCTCCATCCTACGCAGCACTGGGCAAACTTCAGCTGGAGTACTGCACTGGGTGCTGCTCTTAAAGAAAATTCCAAACCTGTTGGTAAGAGTCCCAAGGAGACCGATAATTTAATGAGGTCTGGAAAACAACCTGGGAGGAAGAAAAGAAGGTATTTGACCTGTTCAGCCTGTAGCAGAAAAGACTGAGAAGGAACATGAGAACAGCCTGCACACGTAAAAGACTGCTGTTTAGAAGGGACAAATTTGTTCTTTGTACCCATGTTGGAGGAAACAGGAGGTAAGGGGATAAAATTTCAGTAAGAAAGATTCATATTGCACATTAGGAAATTATTTCTGACAGTAAAAAATAATGAAGTGATGGATAATTCTGGAGTCTCCATCCTTGGAGATCTTAAAAAACACGTTAGGCAGATGTCGGTTAGAGAGATAACAGTGGTAGAGCGGATGGTCTTTTATTAGGTCAGCAGGGTGGATGACATGACACCTTGAAGCTCCTTTGAGCCCTTCTCTGCAGTGGTAGCTCAAGAGAAAAGTTCATTTCAAGAAGATGGTGGAGAAGTAGTTGAAGGTAGCACTTTCTTTCTGACTATCCATTAGCAGACAAGAGAAAATGAGAAAAAGTAAATAGTCACTCCCATTGAAGCCCCATCCTTTCACATATAATGGAGGAGCAAACACTACTGACCTTACAAAACTTTGCCTTTAACAAACAGTGAGCAAAATGGGGTGGGGTTTTTTTGTTAGGGTTTTTTTCTGGGTTTCATTTTGTTTTTGTTTTTAATTCAGGAAGAGGCAAGCTGCCTCTGACGGTTAAGATGATTGGAATATATGATGTACAAGGAGTGGCTGAGGGAACTGAGTCTGCTTAAGCCAGGAGAGAAGGGAGCTGTCGAGTGATCCAACTGCAGCGTTTCACAGCGTAAATGGGGTTGTAGAGAATACGAAGCCGGGTGATTTACAGGTGCCCAGCAAAAGCAATAACCACAGGCTGCAACAAACTAAAGGTTTCACCGTGATGGTGGTTAAGCACTGCGACAGGTGCTCAGGGAAACTGTGAAATCTCCATCCTTGAAGATTTTCAGCACTTGATTGAATGAGGCTGTGAGTCAGCAGGCAGCCCAAGCAACTTTAAAATCCTGCAGGAGGCTGGGAGGAATGGCTTGGTTTCTTTGAGTTTTGGTGTTGGGGAGGTTGGGTTTTGTTTGTTTTTGCAAGGTAGGGGGTTCTTTGGTTTTTGATTGCTAAAAAAGAGCTCTGATGGCAAGAAAAACTCCCTTGTAATACAGCAGTGTTTGCAATAGAGATTTGTACTAAATTACACCGAGTGAAATCTATGCAAACACTAGCTGCAGCCACACCCCAGCCAGGGGTTTTATTGAAAGTGCTGACTGCAATGCACATGAAATAATCCCTTATTTCGTCCTCAGGTAGTAACCAAACTTAGCAGTAATGGCACCTCTGCTTTGATCTGTATGACTTGACACTAGAAAGAATCCACCACATTGGATTTTTCATTCCCTTCAAGTTTTTTCCATGGGAAAAGCTCTATTTTGTCTTATTTACTGCTGATCACAGTCTTTATCTTTAAAGAAATCTGTTTCTTGTTCCCAGGGTATTTAATTCTATTGAGTGTGTGCACTGCATTCCTCGTTGGTAAAAGTTTCTTCTAAGGACTCAACAGCTGGCATTGATTTTTTTTTTTAAGAGCATTGCAAAAATATTTCTTTGGGGGCTGGGGAAAGAACATGTGTGAAGAATTAAATGAACTTTAGAAAAATAACAAAAAGCAGTGGTCACCCAGTGCTGGCATCATGCCAGCCTTGACACTATCTTTAACTCATTGGCAAGCTGTTTGCAGGGATATTTCTGATATCATTTCCTTACATCCATTGCAAAATTCCTTTTTATAAGGTGTAAGGTTCAATACTACAGATCTGGGAGCTATATTAAAGGATCTTGTTATAGGACAGAAACAACAAGGTAGCTAGAAAGCTGAAGTGGAAGCTAAACATTTACAACGAATCCAAAGGGATTCCACAGAGATTGTATTTCAATGGTTTAATGTATTGTGTATGTTTAAAAAAAGACATCTGGCAAAGAATTCTAACAAGCATACCAAATACTACACCATAAGTTGGCTAAATAAAAAAAATAAGGAGCAGTAATGAAAAAGGCAAATTCCTCTGTAGAAGCTTCGTTCATAGCTCCTACAAGTTAGCATCAACTACCATCCTTGCGCTCACTTGTTTGTGGCCAGATTCATCTCTCTTACCTGAGAGACCTATAGTACATAGTCACCACAGACTTGCTTTGTATGAATGGAAAGAGAAAGGCAACCTCACAGGGCAATTTACTTCAAGTGGGATGAAGATGCGCATTTTCCTAGATCAAGTATAGAAAGATCTGAGAGAGACACTAACTGTTGAGTTAGATGTCTACAGGTGGTGAGAATAAATGCAGCCAACAGGCCTGTCTACAACATATGGAACAGTCTTTCAGGAGAGAGGAAGTTCATATCCCAGTAAACCCAGCTGCTTGCACGAGCCAAGTTCTCAACCAGGTTTTAACTGAACCTGAAGGAAATCAGTTCAGTCTTCAAGACAGCGTAAAATAGTGACAGAGAAAATAAGACACCTGTATTTTGGTTAACAAAAGAAAAACTACCCCCTCCCCAAACCCACACAACAACAAAAAAAAAAAATCCAGGCATTGCTATACATTCAAAACAAAATGCAAAGCAAAATAGCTGTTTCCCTTTGGACTGTCAGCATCCTTCTTCAGCTGTCCAATTTTTTCATATCTGAGGAAGAAAACCTTCCTCCATTTATTTATGTAGTCATGCTGATGCCAGGACTTTCTACAAAAACTCTCTTTCTACTGCCTCTGCACTCCATCTGGGTCTGCTTAAGCCCATTAGTGAGGAATGATACCCCACAGGGCGGTTCCCAGCAATGCTGGTCCTTTCCTCACCCAGCACAGCCAGCTGCTCTCCTGCATCCTTACCACGCTGGGGCTCACTACTGTGTGGGGACGCGGTGCTGAACTGTGACAACATGCAAGAGCTACAGCTCACAGTTTTGTTACTGGCCTCATTTCAGACATCTTCAGCAGGGACACAGTAGCCTGCCTCTACCTCTCTGAGGTAGAAAAGTTGCTACCAACTCACATAACCCTCATTTGGTTATTTGAAACTAGCAAAACAAACTCTGAATAGCCTACTTTTTAGCACCAGTCATGTCTCTTTACACTGTAATTACTATGATGTATACTGCAGAGCATCCAAAATTATGGAGACGCCGTAACAGCAAATGGAATGAAAATATCAAAGCATGCATTAAAAAAAAATCCACCTGACATATTTGCAAATAGACTTTCAAAACTATAACATTTGTGGTATTATGGTTGTTGATTATTATTAGCCATCATATGTTTATCATGAGCAATATGATCAGAACAAAATAAGGCAGTTCCTAGAAGTGAAAATAAAATGTGACCGCAAAATACACCAGAACAGACTGATCCTGTTTTTAGAGAATGGATTCAAAGAGGAAGGGCACTGACTTGCAATTGATTTTCCTCGTACATACTCATGGGAAACAGTTATTTGATGTAGCTTGGTCTACAATGGGAGAAAACAAAGTTAAGCCACAGATAAAGCACACAGCTGGACAGATATCACTCTTGGTCAATTCAAGGCATTCAAGCCTGTGGGTCTGGGTCAACGAGGTATAAGGCCAGGTACAGGCACAGCCATAATGTAGTTCAGGCAAGGACCAGCTTAAACACAGCTCCCAAGGCAAGGTGGGGGAAGCTGCCAGCAAGACTTGTCTTGGATGAAGCTGGGCCACACCTCCTGCAGCTGCCAGGCAGAATGCACACCGAGCAAGCCTGCTGTGACTGCTGAAACCCCTGCTGTCATGGCACACAGGGACAGATTGTAGGGATGAGCGCAGTATATTGTAGGGTTGATGAAGCACCTTGAGTTACAGCACAAGGGTTTCCCAGTGGCCAAATCTTCTCAGCACAAAGATATTTTGGGTACGCCTGAGCTGGTAATACTTCTTTTCCCTAGTTTCTTGTGTTTCAGCAAGAAATTAAAGTATTCTAAGATACTGCAAAGAAGACTCCTCTTATGCTTTGACAGCTGTGAAATATATCATGCTGTTTTCACAAATGGCTTGTCATGGCCTTTGCTCAGAAGATTTCCCAACTAAATTTTGCAAACTCATGGGTCATTGATAAGTATCAAATCACATAAGAGCTTATCTCTAAGGAACAGATGAGTCCTTTGACATCAGCCAGTCTATTACCTGATGCAGGATTTATTGAGTGCTTTCACAAGGGTTGTCTACCCTTCTTTACTCTCAATGCATTTATATACCTTTATATATACCTTTATATATCTCTTAATATATACCTTTATGTACCTCACAGACCAGGATCTGCTAGTTCTGTGAACAGAAAAGGATTTTGTTGGAGTTTTTTTGTTTTGGGTTTGTTTTTTTAAGGCCATAAAAAGGGAAAAAGCATGAGTATCTGGATGTATATGTCAGTGTGTGAATGAGTTCCGCTGGAGTTAGCCAGCTGGAGGAGCGGCATTAACCTGAGTTGCATTACATCATTAAGCAGGTATTAGAAAGCACCACTGCCATTTTTTCTTAACCTTTCATTGCATATCTTCAGGCTGCATAGGACTTTACACTTTCAGAAAACCTCAAGATCCAGGAACAGAGAAAGAAAATAGAAAAGCTTTCAAAAATCAGTTTAAAAAAAAGAAAGGTTGCCTGTTCTCATGACTGTTCAGTTCATGCATCTGCTTGGCTTTTGGGGGTCTCAACAACCTAGGAAAAAAGTCCCCACAAGCAATCTTAGTCGCTTCAAAAGAGGGGATATAATATTAGATATATAAATTAAAACTCTTCATTAAAAGATTAGGTGCAATTTTTCAGCTGGCCTCTAATCCATCTCAATTTTTTGTACATCTATACCTAAAAAAAGAGCCTGATCTAATTGAATACACTTACTGTAATCAGTTCAAAGTTCCCATGATTGTCACAAGTGTGTGTAATAACAAAGTAGAAGGACCAGAGACTGACCCAGAAAATTAATTATGAGAAGCAAAACTGCTGAAAGCCTATAAAAAAACCCAAATTCAGTGTGTTTCTTCTGCCCTTTGATGTTCCACAGCTTCCATGAGGGCAAAATGGAGACTTACATGTAAGTACTGCTTTAGGTGACTTTTAAATTTTGGAAATACACGAAGTGCTCCCCATGTTTTTAGCTTGGTTTTGTCAGAGTCACTGCTGGGTCTTTACTGAAATGTCACTCTTAATTTGCTTTTGAAGCAAGTGCCACACAGCCCAGTGATCCTGTCTTTCTCTGTGTTTGTCTACATAGTGCATTAGCAGACTGGGTCAACTGCAACAACCTTCATGTTACTCTTTAAACTACTGATAGGTACCACTTCCATGTCTGTGCGTGATAAGCTATAGACTTGGGATCAACAGAGGAGAAAAATCTCATGGAAGAGATTATTCCACCAGCATATTCGATATAGCTACATCAGCAAGATGCAGACAGACTCAACAGGTCGTTTCCACAGGCTGCTGCTGGTGGGAGTCAGCTCCCCTAGCTCTGAACACAGAGAATACCAACGTCTGTGTCTGAGATGGTCATTAACATTCATACTCTGAAAAATAGGTAGGTGCCTTCAGAGAGGAACTCACCTGAACCAATTTACATGCTGGCCTCAGGATAAGATGAGTTGCTGCAGTTCGGTAAGATTAGTCCCACTCCATACACCTGAAGACTTGCACTCCTTCCCTTGCTGTACCTTGTGAGCTGGCAGAGAATCCCAGCAACCCTCGAACCACCCCAGCCAGGACACCACTGTTTGACACACAAAAAGCATTTTGCACATCACGGACACCTTCCCCTGGTTTTCTCACTGCCAGACTCAAGCTAAGCTTGACAAAGTAATGTTAGGAGTGGGATCATCTCAAGCCATACCACCCCCAGCTCCCAAAGGCATCCACCTCCCCTCTGCCTGGCAGTGAAGCCCTTCAAAACAAAGGACCACTTGAAGCAAACCCAATAGGCAGTCCATTAAGTAGCAGAAATCATCAAAATCTCATATTTCCAGAGCTCATCTCTCTGTGCTAGCTCCCCACAGGGTCCGCTTCAAAGGCCCGTTCCTGACAATGTCACCCCTACAGGGCAGCTTTGACAGCTCATGTAAGCACAGCTTCTCTGCCAGCCCCCGGAGCTGCCAGCCCTCAGGGGCAGGAGGGATGGCAGTACCCATGGGTGCAGGTTTCACGTGAGGAGCTCGCTTCCAGACATGCACGGCCTCATGCCTCGTTACCCTTGCAGCAGCACATCAATCTCTCATCTCTGCTGTCAGAAATTCCCTGCAATTTTTCTGCAAATGCTCACACCTTCACCCCCAAAAATAAGAATGTTGGGATTGAGTGCACCCTCAGCAATTTTTCCAACAACACCAAGCTGCATGGTGTGGTTGACATGCTGGAGGGAAGGGATGTCAACCAGAGGGACCTGGACAGGCTTGGGAGGTGGGCCCCGTGCAAACCTCGTGAAGTTCAACAAGGCCAGGTGCAAGGTCCTGCAGGAGACCTTACAGTGGCCTTCCAATATCTGAAGGGGGCCTACAAGAAAGATGGAGGGGAACTTTTTACGGGGGCATGTAGTGTTAGGACAAGGAGTAATGGCTTCAAACTGGAAGAGGGGAGATTTAGATTAGATCTCAGGAAGAAATTTTTTACTGTGAGAGTGGTGAGGCACAGGAACAGGTTGCCCAGGGACGTTGTGGAGGCCCCATCTCTGGAAGTGTTCAAGGCCAGGTGGATGGGGCTTTGAGCAACAGGTCTAGAGGCAAGTGTCCTTGCCTATGGCAGGGGGTTTAGAACTAGATGATCTGCTAGGCACCAATATAGGTTAGGGGTGGACCTGCTGGAAAGCAGTTCTGAGGAGAAGGATCTGGGGGTCCTGCTAGATAGTAAATTATGCATGAGCCAGCAATGTGCCCTTGTCGCCAGGAAGGCCAACGGAATCCTGGGCTGCATAGGGAAGAGTGTGGCCAGCAGGTCGAGGCAGGTCATTCTCCCCCTCTACTCTGCACTGGTGAGGCCACAACTGGAATACTCTGTCCAGTTCTGGGCTCCCCAGCTCAAGCGCGACTGGGAACTACCGGAGAGAGTCCAGTGTAGGGCAACAAAGATGACTGGGGGATTGGAGCACCTCCCTTATGAGGAAAGGCTGAGAGAGCTGGGACTCTTTAGCCTGGAGAAGAGAAGGCTGAGGGGAGATCTTATTCTTGCTTCTAAGTATCTAAAGGGTGGGTTGAAGGAGGATGGAGCCAGACTCTTTTCAGGGGTTCCCAGTGACAGGACAAGGGGCAACAGGCACAAGCTGGAACATGGGAAGTTCCATTCAAACCTAAGAAAAAACTTCTTTACGGTGAGGGTGAGAGAGCACTGGAACAGGCTGCCCAGGGAGGTTGTGGAGTCCCCTTCTCTGGAGATTTTCAAGACCTGCCTAGATGCAGTTCTGAGTAACGTGCTGTAGGCATTCCTGCGTCAGTCAGCAGGGGAGTTGGACTAGATGATCTCCGGAGGTCCCTTCCAACTCTGAAAATTCCATTATTCTGTGATCTTTAAGGTCCTTTCCAACCTAAACCATTCTATGATTCTAAGAAACCAATAGTGCTTGGGAATCAGCAAACTCACAGACTGTTCCTTAGCTGATGGTTAATGCTGTCCTCAGCAAGACCCCTTCCCTTCCCCAGGCCTCCTGCCCTGCCACCAGCTCAGCAGACACCACCTGCCCCTGCTCCTCCCCTGGAGAGGCAGGATCAGACCTCAAGCCCCCACTGCCCCAGCTCTCCACCCTGAGCTCAGCCCTTGGCAGCACCCATCCCTGCTCAGGCAGCACGGCCCCAGCCTCCTCCCCCATGCAGGTGGAGTGACAACACCGCAGAGGGACAGCCCACACACCCTGCTAGTACCGAGGTCTATCCATACACCTTGCTAGTGGCCCACGTGACTACCTAGCCCAACAGTATCTGCTAATGCTTTCCATTCATTTTCAGGCACCATTTCACATTAATTACTATTCCATTATTTCATTAACAGCAGTAAAATGCTTTGATGAAGTCACTTCACACAGTGTCTGTTCTGACAAAATCCTAGAGAAACAGAAGTCATTAAAGGTTCATAAGCATTAGCAATTCACGTCAGGGGAAAATGATATTTCCTCACCTCCCAGTGACTGCCTTGCCCTTTCTGCTGGTATCTATTGCTTTTACAGCAGACCAGTATGGCATTACACCTAAGGCAATGCTGTTCAGAGACCAGCCTATCTCCAGTTGGAGCAGAAGCTAATAGCCCAGGCTGCGAACTGCTCAAGTTGAGCAGCTGGCGTATAGCAGGATAGTTGCCTGTCCTACTGCGGAGGCAGTAGCTTCCAGCAGAGAGGCAGGGAAACAGTTGGGGACCGCAGCATTTTTAATCATCACAGCCAGATTTAGCACAGCTGCCCTGGAAGCTAGCAATATAGAAAACTACAGTGTCATTTTAGAAGATACTCAGGAACCACACATGTTATTGCAACTGCCTTTAGTCCTCCTTCTGAAAAAAAAAAAAAAACAAAAAACAAAAAACCAAAACTAATTCAAAACTCCCTGCTAGCAAGCTAATTAAACTAGTGGCTTAATACTTTGCAGGATCTAGGTCACAATTCATGTGAGACACCATTTCAGTTCACTGGTGGTATTTCTGTGAAGATGAGTAGCTCACACAACTCAGGGTTTGCAGCAATGGGTCAGCTGAGAGCTATAGACCTACAGACAGTCACATACTAATTTGGCATTACGGGAGAGGGTGAAAAAGCTCTGACATTTGCTACTGCTACATCTAAGAAAAAATGTAAACTGATAGAAAGCCAAAGGAAACACAGATGGCTTCTGTTTAATATGATGCCATATTGCAATTTAAAAAGGTCTTGTACGGTGCTGTGTGACTTGCCTCACTTGGAAATGAAAACTTCTGGATTCCTCTAACTTCGTCTCCCCTTAGCAAATATTTGAAAGAAATTGCTCCCACTAAGCTTCACTCACTATTAAATTACAGACAATTTTTAATGCAGGTCAGAGCCCTGGGAGGCTATTTCCATGTAGACGTTAGACCTGACACCCTGCTGAAGCTGATGAATCAACAAAATTTTGTAAAATTTATTTTTGTTAATTAATTTATCCTTATTTTTTCTGGGGAAAAAAAGACTAAGTCCCTGCAGACCCTTTTTAAGGGAGACTAAATCCTTTCTAAAGGTATTCTGAGCTGTGGGAAAAAGTGCAGAAGAACAAGCTTTCTAACAGGCATTTCAGAACCGGTGGAAATAGAAGAGCATTTGCCATGTTTGGAAATCTATGCTCCTGTGCTCTCTGCAAAGTATGCACATTATTTCTCCTGATCTTAGGCAGGATCCACAAGCCAGATTAAAATCCTAACGATGTTTTAGTTGTCCATATCCAAGAATTCATAGCTACACTGAGCTACTGCCTAACCATCAAGATATTGAAATTACTTTCTCAATACATTCACTACTCAACACCTTCCCTTAAGTTTTGTTCATGGAGCATGTACGCTTGACCCTAGCTGTTTTGTACCTGACCCCCAGGAGGGTTTTCAGTGTTTGTGACCTCTCTTCTGTTTCCCAGGGCCCAATGTGAAAGGCATTTTCAGAGTATGACCAGTAATTTGGGACATGCCCACAACACACAGCAGGTGCTGTTGAC
Organism: Burhinus oedicnemus; assembly: GCA_008921705.1. NCBI lineage: Eukaryota > Metazoa > Chordata > Aves > Charadriiformes > Burhinidae > Burhinus > Burhinus oedicnemus. The sequence goes on from VFFE01007612.1 coordinate 586,155, forward strand.
CATTCTTTCCACCGCTGTGCTAATGCCTCTTTTGCAGTAGGGATTTTAATAAAGAACTTTGTTTCCTTATATTACTCTTCCCAAACTAGCAGATTATTATCTGCTATTATCCACTAGTTGTTCATAGTGCTTCTCAGTCTTGCTTATTGAATATCCACTGGGCCACGAGCATGGAGATCTAGAGCTCAGTGGGGAATATGTTTATCAGAGTCTTGGCTTACATTTAATTCAGCAATGAACACTTTATAAAGATGGAACATCCTCAACTGAAGACACTGCGGTAGGTCACCTTGGGATATGCAGTCAAACCCTGCTTAAAAAAGGTCTCACGTGAAGTAATAAGTCCTGTTCCCAATCAGGCAGAGAAGGAACTTGAACTCATACAGTGTCATAGATGGGTTCTTTAATCCCACAGGTAGAGGAGGAAGATTCTCTTAAAAGATCAAACAGCTCTGTAGGAGACTATGACAGCATACCAAGGAGACATCCAAAGCTGTGCTCCAGTAATTTAAAGAGTAAAATTCATGTGACATATCCTTCGAAACGAGGAGCAAAACACAAGTAGTAATGGAATTAGGGATGACTTTAAAAGTTACATTGGAGGTTTTATTGTTGAGGCTTGGGACGTTCATACTTGTAGCACCAATCATGATTCTGAAGCATCATGTTCAGGGTTGCAGAGCTTCAGGCTGAGCATTGAAACCTAGAGCTGACCTGAGATCAGCCAGACATTAAATCAGGAGAGACAAATCAGACCTCCTGCAAAATATTTCACAGGAGACTGATCTCAGTTTGTACGATGTTGCTACCATTCCCATTCATCCTCTTTTGTAAGATTCCAGCCAAGTTAGCTTGGGCTGGGCTAGCACGAAGGTTTATCCCAACTCTCACTGCCAGCTAGTGACTTACCTGCCAGGCTAACCCTGACATTGAGTATCCTGATTTGCTGCTAGCTGCGGCATGGAAATATGTATTGAGTCAGCAAAGCTGACTTAAAATAAGAGGCCCCTTCCTAACAAATTTTATTAAGACTGAAATCTCTCTGAAAAGCAACAACTACATTTGTGAATTTGTGTAAGATTTGCAGGAAAAATGAGACGCTGGTATACTGAGACATTTATAAAAGGTCATTAGGAATTTCAGTTAGTGAGGAAGTAATTTGATTGTAGAAGTTTGAGGGCATTTCATCAGAGGCAAATAAAGAAGGAAGATTCAATATCAGATTCAAATCAAACGAGACCATTTGCACCGCATGAGTGACATTTGACTGCACTCCTAAAGCACTGCTGTGGGCAGTTCACCTGAGGGGAATGGCCATAAACCATAATTCACTGAAAAAACCCTCTACACTGCAAAAATAAAATAATGGGTTTTCACCCAGAAATGGGAATCATTTGAGAGGATCCTCACAATGAGGAAAAGATGGCCCGACATGGGGGGAACAATACTATGAAAAAAACACATTTGCAAAACATTTGCTGATTTGAGGCAGAGAAAGGAAGGGTTACAGTGGATTAATTATGATAAATCAGAACAAACTGGATGACCTGGTCTTCCACTAAATGAAAGAGAAAGCTGGTAGCAGATGGCTTTGGGAAGGGCAATTCATTTAGTCCTTTTTTTTGCTTCAGTCTCTGCTTTCATCTTCATTAAGAAAGTAAACTGGGCTCAGATGGCTGACACAATTAACATCAGTGATAAAGTGGTAATGGCTCAGGCTAGAACAAAGACAAGCCAGAGATTACTCACCTATGTTACACAAACACCTGGTCCTACTCCTACCATCTCTGGCATACTTAGGGACGTGAATGAAGTAATCTTCGCACCTTTCAAAATTCATGGAGAAAAAGAGAAGCTCTGGAACAATGCAAAAGACCCATTATAGTGCCCATCTTTGAGAACGGGGGATGGACACCCCTAAAAAAAATGTAGAATAGCTGACTTAAATGCCATGCAAGAATAAATACTGGAAAATATAAACAATCTTTTTGAGGCAATAGGGGCATATCAAGCTGATATAAATTTTTCAAGACCAAACCATGAAGAGCAATGGAACATGAATTCTCAGTATGAGACTCCAAAAAGGATGGATGTGATTCTTGTGACCCTTTTGTGTAAAGAAAGCAGTGAATAGCATAGTAAGTGATTTTATGTTTGCACACAGCACATACAGAAATATTGCACATAATGCTGGTATCCATATTTTACAAAGGATGGAAAGAAATGGAGAGGGCTAAAAATGAAAAACTAATAGAATAATCTAAGAACTGAAAAATTATTTCTAGTAAGAAACCTAAGATGTTGAATCTATGGAGCTAACAAAATTACCCCAGGAGAATTAGCTGGCTTGGTCACAGCAAGCACTTTCACAATGACAAATAGCATATTGAAGGGCCCTATGAACTAACAGAAAGGAAGGAATGACAAGAATTAATAACTGAAAGTTAGATGATAAAATTTTCAGTTAGATACAAAACATTTCTAGGAAAGAGTCTCCATCCTTTCACGTCTTCAGGTCAAGACTGGCTATCTTCTGGAACTGCCACAATTTGGAAATATTTAAAAGTATGGTGAAGCTCAGTAACCAGTACAGGGAAAAGTATTTTCACGGTGTAATTTTCTCTTCCTTTTGACAGTCTCCAAATAAGCTAGAACTATTTAGATAGGAACTTCACTCATATATGCAAGCAAAAGCTTAATTAATTTAGCAAGCACTGAAGGTAACATTTAATTAGAGATAGAGAATTCAACAATTAGAAAATGCAACAATACCATGCAGTTACCAAGGCATAAGCCAAAGCATCATTTGCTTGTAAAATAATGCCCCGATACAGCTTTCTCCTGTTCCTCAAATGTTACACCAAATAGTCTTTTATGCCCCAAAACCAAAGATTCTCATACAAGCTTCATGAAAGACCACAGGCACAAACTGACATAGTTATCCAGTTGATGCAGATAATGCTGTACTTGGTTTGCAATATACTGGTACCAGCTGAAGGTCTGGTGAAGTATACTATTACGCAGAGTCAGAGCCACATTGTAATTTCACTACTGCTTATGTGTACATGAATACACACCAAAAGATAAAACCATAATATAAACTAAGCAGTGAACTTAAAACGATGCTGATGAAGAGCTGATGGGTTGTAAGTCATGATGACATGATAATGCTTGGCTTCCTCTGATAAAAGGCAATACAGGTGTTGTACCATTCAGTTGCACACAAACCTCACATGCCTGAGGAGCACACACCGGAAAGAATGACCCTCCCCATGACAATAAACTGCCTGTATGTAAGGTGAGGCTGAATGTAAAATGTGTGCCTGACAAAACAGAGGGTGTTCTTCCGAGCCCAGCGGCACCAGCCAGGGTGCACCATGTCAGGGTGCCCATGCAAGCAGAGAAGAGGCTCTCCTCCCGCCTGCAAACCCACACTATACTAGTGGTGCAGACTTTCAAAGCACTAGATGTTACTGTGAAATAAAAAATATAGCAGGGATCTTGATAGAAATGAGGGAATTAATGTTTGTGCTTTGCCCACAGGATAAACACAGAAAGGACAATGTTCCTCTCACTGCTCTCCCTCCCTGTCTTAGCAGAAAACTGAAGAATCATCAAAGTAGGCGGAATACCTAGTCCAGCCTGCAGTTGCACGCATAAATCCCTCTACAAGTCACATACAGACTGCTCAGCTATTGTCAGCCTGAGTTGTCTTTAGATTGACAAGCTGAATGTACAAGGTTTCATAGCTCATTAACAGCCTCTTGAGTGTTCATCACCCCTAAGAGTGATGCATGGTCTGAGGGTCATAAAGACACCAAACACAACTGTATGGAGCTTGTAGGTTTAGGAGGTCCATGTTCTATTCCTAGCTCAGACTTCAGTGTGGGCAGACAAGAAGAAAAACATGGAGAAAGAGAGTAGCAAATTCTGAATCATATTAGTGATTTCCACAGTGTTAATTAAAGGTAATAAGTTAATTAAACACATTAGAATGAAATTATGCCATTTGCTTTAGGAATTATGTAATGTATGATTTATTTTAAGTCTGAGAAGTTATATAACTGATGTAAAATACAAAGTCAGCTAATCAATTGAAAGATTTCCATGTGGAAGAGCAACCATTTTGCACTGCTGTTACTGGGTAGCTCTAGTAGCTACACAACCACTTATCCCTGGCGTGCTAACACTTAAGCATGGAGAAAGAGATTCTTTTCCTAAATTCAAATTCCAATCAGAAACAGTGAGTGGTTTTATTCCTTTCCCCTCCCTTTTCACGAGTCCCATTTCTTGGTCCTTCATACAGCTGGGACATGCGTGTGTAGGTCAGCAGGGGGAGTTCAGCTTCATAAATAACCTACTCCAGGTGCACCGCCATTCCCAAAGCATGCTGGCACTGCTGATAATAAGCATGACAGTCAGGAAAAAGGCAGTGTTTCATTGCACCATATTAAACAAATGAAAGATGCTGTTAATTTATAGTACCTACTTACAGGTATTTTAGTAACCAACTATATTTGTAGACCACAGTGTCCTTCCTTCAGAGCTTGTGGAGGAGGAAATAACCTAATCCAGCTCCCAGGGCAATGTAAACACAGCTTGTGCTCTGAACTAGAAGCAGGAGAGGTTTATTGCATTGGGAGACCACGTCGTGGGAGTACAGACCTGACCTCCATAGAGATTGCCATGTGTGCAGATTTCCTTCATCAAGGTCAGAGGAGATGCACATGTGGGCCTGGGATTTCTTAACAACCTGCAGCTCCAGGCACACACAGCTGTGACTAGGAAGTTGGTCATACAGAAATATCAGGTAGTTTATGGTATGTGTATAGTGGCCATGAAGTACTGCATTTTCTGGATGGTGATTCACGGTTGCTCCCATGAAGCAGGTTGATGTGCTTTTGTGGCACAACCTGTAACTCTTGCACTCTCTCCAAGATTCGTGTTGACAGTACATGTGCCACACCACCCAAACTTCTGCCTAGGAACCCCCAAACAAAGAAAATTGTTGTCAAGCCCTCCTCCCCCCAGTAATCCCATGCTTTGGTGTGAGTTACACTGCAGATGGTAAATCATGAACGTGCTGAAAACCCTCCCTCATTCTGCCCAGGAGGGATGTTTCCAAGAAGCTGAGCATCCCTCCAGCTGCCAGTCTCTGGCTGAGTCTTTCACAAAGCTACACACTAGCTTATTTTCAGCTGGTCTTCCAGTCTGCACAGACTAACAGCTGTCTTCATGGCTCTTTTCGGCATGTTGCTGGATGTATTGCTTTATTACGTTACAAGCATATTTAGAGCCATACCCATTCCTAGCAAAGGCTTTCCACTGACTCCTCCAAGTAAAGTGATTTCTTTCCCTATTAATACCACTATAGCTAACTAGCTAAGAGGGAAGGATACATGACAGACTTTAAATGTGAGCTGGTGTGCAGACCCATAACTTTGAACCAAGAAGAGATGGTGACAGTGAGGCCCCAGCTGAGTATCGTTCTGTTTTGTTTCTCTCTCCCCTCATGCATCCCTTTTGTGAAACCAGGGACATGCTTTAGCCTGTCTTTTCGAAGCGTGTTTCCACACAGCTGAGCGGATGCTGTGGAAGCATTGTTAATAGTATAGCTTGCCTGAAAGTGCCTACACAGATCATATATCATTTGGGGTAGTCTCAGATGAGCTAATATGGAAGACATGGATGATCCCTTAAATTGCAGTGAGAGAGGAATGTATTAACCCTTTGACACACTCCAACAAACCTCCTCAACAAGACTTTTGTTTAAAAAATGAGGAAGCAGGTGGGAGGGCAGGAGTTTGAGATAAACGTGATACAAGCAAAACCTCTGGAGCGTTTATTCTGACCTGTGTGTCCAACCCAGTACAAAGGGTGGGAAAGAAATACTGAAATCCAGTTATATTAAGGAGAGCACCATTGAGTAGCAAAGGGCATTCAGTGTTATTAAAAAATGTTAAGAATAGGCATGCTACAAAAATCTCACATGACAGAGCAGGAGAGACAAAACTGTATTTCTAACCTAACCACCACCGCTTGCAGGTTGTCCCTGTCCCAAGCTGCCCGTCTTCTTTTTCAAGGAGAGGGTGTAGGTACAGAGCCAGTAGCACAGGCAGAAAAATCAGCTCAGCAGGGAGAAATGGCAATCCATTATTCATTTGGTTGGGCTACTCATCAGATCAGAAGACAAGACAGAAAATAAAAAAGGAAATAAATCCTTAACACAAATGAAACAAACAAACAAACAAAAAAAATCCATAAATATTTAGCAGTTGTCAATTGAAAGTAAGAAATTCTTGACAGGTCCATATCTGGGAGCTCTTAAATGAAAATTCAACCCTTGATAGCATAGAAATTAAAACATGCCAGATGTTACAGGGATTTGACATAGTTCAACAAGGGTAAAGTTACAAGTTTATTAACTACACCAGCTGGTATTAGAGGATTTACGATTTTTATGTGACATATAATTAGTGCATGTAAGCACACAAGGGGCATGAAAAAATCTTCTGGAAGATCAACAGAACGAGAACTCATAAAAAGAGAACTTACAGGAATGTAAAGCATAAGGTGGTGTAATAAATTAAATGAACAGCAGAGGTCCTTGTTAAACTCCCTGCAGCCACGCAAAGATGAAGAAATGCAATAAAGGATCATTTATTTAGTTTGCCAGCAAGGATTTTTAGAAGCTTTTCTGAATTACAAAATCTTTTCAAATTATATCACTTGTAATTAAATCCATCTTCTTTGAACTGAATAGAATACGGGCACTGTAAAGCTGTCCCCAGCCCACACATCTCTGCAGGAAAGGTCAGGCGGTGAGCCTGAGCTGGAACTCGTGAACCGTGTGGGGAAGGACTGTTCTCCAGTCATGCTCTTGGGTCCATCCTTAAACTTATTAAGAAAACATTTACATGGATGCCTAACTTATCATTAAGTAACTTTTTTAATTAACAGGGGTGGATGTAAGGAATTTTCAGCTTTAAAATTCACGACTATGCTTATCTAAAATAACATAAAGACACCTTATGACACCTATTAGTTTCTTTTTTGCCTTGGGCACTTGAAAAAAGGGGGAGGTAAGGGGAATGGTTTTGCTTTAGAGTGGGCAGAGTTTTTCAGTTAATGACTTTTAGGGCCAGTGGGTTCTGCTGAGGCATACTGCTGTGCAGATGGTGGCATTCAAAAAGTACTTTAAATTAAATATAAAGGGAAAAGAAGAGTATATCTTTGTTGGTACTACCTAGACTAGATTATCTGCCTGAATGGCATGCATATGCAGATAGATCGCTTTTTCATGGAAAGGCATATATAGGTAAATACATTCTTGGCATTAAAGCGCATAAGCGTAGTACAGTACAACAAATACAAGAAAATAACTTTGTAGAAGTGCATAATGAAATTATATCAGTGGGCTGGAAGCCCAGCCTGCTGCCAGCCTACAGCACTTCACATGCTGCAGCCTGCATTTCACTTTACGGCTTTGCCAAACTATCACCATTTGAGGTTCAAATTTTACATGCTGGGTGGTATGGCTTTAGGATTTATTCCTTTCAGTCTTTGCTGGACCAAGGAGAGAAACAAGTAACACTCGGTCCTGGTAAATCCTGGCAACTTTTTCTACAAAATCCTGAACTTCAAGGCACACACTTCATAGCTGGCGCCGACAGCACAGCTTGTTTGTCTGTAATGTAATTCAGCCACGTTACAGACTCTTCAAAAGTACAGTTTGTGCATGTTCAATAGAAACCATATTGACTTTTGCAGCTAAAACATCTGAAGACTCTGCACAATGAGGCACAAAACTGCAATTTTGAGCTGCTCTAGGTTTGGACCAGGCATCTCATCTGAGAGCTAGATTTCTATATGTTTTCATTGGCCCTCTAGCTGGGTCTAAGCAGAGCAGAAGAAAACGCTGACTCCATGATGCAAAGGCATCCTGGGGAATAATGTTTGCTGTGCAAGTATTAGAGAGCAAAACCTGCAAGCAAGGACACTGGAAGATCAAGCAGAGAGACTGGTACTATCCACCCCTGACTGGCCACTCAAAATGACAGACATTTCCATCTCAACATCTGTAGCTGTTTCCCATTTACAGATGATCTGGTTCATCTAGCCAGCTTGTAATAAAAATAAAGTCATTAACTCTGAAAAACCCAGCTTCTTGAGTGATGAGCACTACAGAAAGCCTCAGAGAAATCAAATGCTTAATAAATGTACAGCATGTATTTCAATGTCGTGGTTTTGCATGCAGTGATTTCTATTACAGCGATGCTCTGAAGGGCTAACTAGGAGCAGAGCCACATTGTGCTGAGCACTGTGGGTGGGATTCCTGCTCCCAGCTGGAGTTATCTGTGCCTTAGATGCCCACCCAAAGCTAGGCTGGACTCCCTCTAGGGTCAAAGAAACAGGCACCTCCAGAAGGTGATTCATCTGCCCTACCTCAAACAGGAGGAGTCAGTGCCTGAAGGTGCCTGCCTCACTCTGTTGCCCACAGAAGTAGCCTCAGGGAACTCTTGAATCAGACAACCACCTCTGACACCTAACAGAGGTGAGCTGAATCCAGCTCTGGAGAAGCACTCTGACAAGTCTTTTGCGTACGTTTTGTCACCTCACATAACCAGCAGTCAAAAGTGAGGTACCTAGACAAAACAAATCAGCTTTTCCCCATTGCAGTCAATAGAGTCACCCAGGGGTTGTTACCTGCCACCTGAGACACTTGGTTTAAATTTCAGGCTCAATGCAGTGATCATTAATGTTAGATGAAGTAGTGACCTCCCTTCATGTTTTTCTAGAGAATAAAAAAAATTACTATCAGAACCACCTTTAAAAGTGGAAAACAGATAACATAGGTCCTTCTACTACTATTGCAACTGCAGTGCAGTGTAGAAATGCATAAGGCAGATTCACACCACCCCGGGAGATACAGCTCACAATGAGATGTATTAACCAGCAATTGAGAGAATGTGGCTGGACCCTACTAAGAACACGAATAAATGTTCCATGAGTGGCAATGGGCAGTATGCTGAAGAAAGGCAGTGGTCCTCACATGGCCTGGAAAGGCAGCTACCTTGGCCAATGGTAATGGCACATTGCAAGAAGGTCCAGCTCTCTCAGCCTTTCTTACTAAATCTGATCTTGGCACTACAGCTGCATCAATCCCACTATCAAAGCTACATGCTTCAAAACCCAATTAATCTTTATGAGTTTGTCATCAGATAGGTTTTATCACTGTAAACCATATGTTAAGAGTCAACTACAGGTCAGGCTGGAAATTTAGAGCAGAACGCTTCTGCATGCTAATACCCTCTTTTACAAGGCCACATCTCCTTTCAGATTCAAATGTATTTCAGGCAAAGTTCATCCATACAGATAATTCTATTTATTTTTAGTGGAGTGTCATTTCTTCTGTCATTCTTGTTAGGGGCAAATAATTGGGCCATATGTGACAGCCAAAGAAAGGCCAGGCTGATGCACATCAATGTCCCCAGTTCCAACCAGCAGCGAGGCTAAAAATGTATTGCCAGTAGGCGTGCTTACACAGAACACATCTGTACACGTGTACATGGGTGGACACTGATTAGACAGATACACAGAGCACTCACATGAACACAGACAAAACCAATGGCCTCATCCTGCTCCCCTCTCTGGCTGTGCAGGATGGAAGTCTGTGAGTGAGAAAAAAAATATATATATATGCACACACAGATGCACACACACACACACGCACAAAGATGGAGAGTCTCTTACCCAGCAAAAGGTTAGAAAGCAATTTAGCAAGCAGACAGGACGGGCTGCACAGATCAGGTACAGGGCACGGCCAGACAAGCATACTGTTTACATGGATCAATTCTGTTTATCTCTTATTCTGTTTATTTTCCCACATTTGTTCGTCCCCAAATCACCTCAATCCATCCCTGGTTCCTCCCCTAAATGTCCCATAATAAGCCCTGTGTGATCCTGAAATGTTTTTCCATGGCATCCCCCAATGTGTCCCGTGCCCCAAGGCAGTAATCCCCCTCTGTCCAAGAAGTGCCCTGATGGCTGTCACACCTGGACACGGGGGCTGAGGCTATCCTGGGGCAGCCCTGGGAGGGACTGGACAGGGTGTCCCCTCCTCTGAACCTGCAGCTTGGCTTCCCACCTGTCTTTGCCCCTGTGCTCCTCCGGATGTACAGAGTGGGCCGGTTCTATCAGGGCTGAAGGCTCCTGCTGTGGGCCTGGGAGGAGCCAGGGCAGGATGTTATTGGGGCTCCCCCCCTCCTGGTATGGCCTCTCTGTGCCCCTTTGTGGGTGTGCAGGTGATCTTTTATTTAACAATTCTAATTTTTGTTTCTAGGTCCCTTTTCCTGACGTCTTCACTGCTTTCTAAAACATCGCCCTGACAGCTGTAAATTTCATAAGGATGTAATTCACTGCTATCCAGGCCAGGAAATTTAGAAGTGAGGAGCTAATCCTGACATCACCTAATTAGATATCTTTTCCCTCTTAACACATTGTTCTTTTTACAGTCTTTCTAGCCAGATTTTGATCCACATGATGGTGTTCATACCACAGCTGGTTTGAAATGGCTTTGAAATATTATCTAATACTTACTTAAATCCAATTACATTTCACCTTTCATTCACTTTATCTATTGATTTGATCATCCTGTCATTAAACAGTACTGTGTTTACATCATAAAATGTGTATTTATAATTTCATACTACATTAAGGCCATGATCTGTTATCATATTTAGCAAGCATCTCATATGAAAGCATATGCTTATGTTTTCTTTTTTTTACCCTTTTAATATTAAAAGTTAGAAGATTTCTCTATTGATACCATGTTTGCACCTCTCGTATCTCATATCCTAGTCCTAAATTAATTTCAAGGTGTAGTATGTCACTGTATAAATTGATCAACTGATTCCCTAACAAAATGCTCTCCCAACCAGTTCAGACACATTTATTCCTACCTTTAGCAAAGTGCACAGACCAAGTCCTGAAAAGTACAGTTTCACACAGGAAACTGAGCACCCGTGTTTACAGGCGCAGGTTCCGTGATGAAGTATCACAGGCAATGATTACACCAAACTTGCAGCAGCTTTTGATAGAGACAAACAAGCTGAGGAGACCACCTTTAGCAAGGATGCTTTTGTGTACTTGAAGATGAAATAGTTACAAATTAATTCAACTTTCTTTTTGTTTCATATCACTGGAGAGAGAGAAGAAATATGTAAAGACTTGGAGTGATATTACAGTTTTAGAATATGTGTCAGTGGCGTCCTCAACACTCACATATAACATGCCTAAGTCCAGAGAGTGGTTTACATTAATCCACACCATATGCTTTCCAACATAGAAGTTTTGGTGAACTGACTTTTGAAGTATCAGCCTCATTGATTACCCAGTCCACTGAGATAGGATTCAGCACATCTCAAGAATAACTGCTTCTCTAGTAAGCAAAAATATCTAACAAAAGGGTGGTGATGCTACATCTTTCCTCTCTGCATATCCTAGCTGTTGCCATTGTTTCAGTCATTGGTGTTTTCTGTTTCCAAAAATTCTGTCACTCTGCTTTTATATTAAAACTTCACTTAGAAGATTTCTCAAGTTTCAGAGTCCTCCCCTGACAATATGTAAATACAATATTACCACATGAAAACACTGCCAATGAGTTTAGCCAGGATGGAGAGCAAATAAGTAAAAACAATTTCCCATCTATCGATGCTTTATGTAACCAAATGATCAATTGGTTTTCAAGAGAAAAACTAAAGACCAGTGAGTGAACTGATGATCTTTGTTCCACATGCTGCACATTTAGTACTGATTTACCACCCCTATACCAATATATGTTCTGCTAACTAATCACATAGTGATTTATGGTCGTTACACTTAAACATCAGGAACTTGTCACATATGGTATGTAACCTAGAAAATTACAAACAGCTTCCCATATAGATTTGTGGCTATTTTTCCAAATAGTTTGGGATTCTTGAGTTTGGGGAAAGCTGAAAATTTCTTATTTATCCCACACACTAAGGTTTTGCAGAAAAACTTCATTTGTAACACATAGCTTTTTTTTTCAGTTTCACTTTTCAGAGGTAGACCCATTTTTATATGCAATGCCATCTTCCATACCCTCATTTATCCCTGAATGTTGAACACCACATTAGCACCTCCCTTGCTTAATGTGAGCAAGGATGCATGGTGTCATTTTTCCTGTTTCCAGGATGACTGCTGGAGTTTTCCCCCAGCTGGACCAGCGGGAGGTGACGCACCCAGCCCTTCCGGGAATTGAATCCCATCCATTGAAATATTTGTTGCTCTTTGCCCCATATGCATGGTATCCTCCAGCCAGGGCTGTCTCCTGTAACTGTATATCTGCCTAGTAAATCAAGGGAAGAAGGGTCTTCATACAAGAGACTGCATTTATTGCCAAGGAAAATCACTCACAAAGGCAGAAAATTTAATTTGGCTTGGTTTTTTTTAACCAGGTTGCACTGCTACAAACATCAACAGAAAGAACTGGATCTGAATTTCTCCTTACTGTGTTATTTTTTCACCCTTAAAAAATAATCACCAAACACATGGTTTTGAAGAGAACAGAATTTGGTTATGCCACACTGCCAGAGAAACAATGGGGGACTGCAACGTTATTAGATACCAGATAATTAAGTGGGAAAACTTTATTTTAGCAAATGGCATCTCTCTCTCTTTCAAGCAACTACACATTTATTAGTATTGTTGCTTTTTCTGAACTTAATTAAATCAACAAGTCCCCATATAAGCTTGCACAGCTGTATTGCCTTCCTGCAGTTTCAAATATTTTTATAATCTTGGGTGGAGCGTGGGACACCAGGTGCTTCAGTAACTAACTCTGGAAACAGCCGAATTTTTTAAAAACTATGTTATACTCCCAAAGTGGAAATAAACATTTCTGCATTCCCATGACTAAAGAATCCTCTTTTATTCTTTACCAAGCAGCAATCAGAATACAGACTATTAACAAAACAAAACAAAACACACTGCAGGGTAAGGTAGGGAATTTTTAATGTTTCCTGGAAATAAATAAGCTAGCATTTCATCCTTTATTTTCCCGATGTGAATAAAAAGAATGCTGAATTTGAAATTTTTGTCATACATCATCTTCTCCCTTGATGTTAAAAAGTGACACAGGCATTTTAAATCAAGTAAATAGGTTTTCATTTTTAATTAGATCACTCTTCCAAGAGTTCAGTATTTTGGGATGGGAGAGGATGAGAAACAACTGAAAGATGGGGAAATGTTAAATGACTTTCAAGCTGTTTAAATCTAAATGTTAATCACGTATTCCCAGATGGGTTGCAATACCAAATAATACACTGGTAAAGCACCTCTAGAACTAAGTTTTGATTTCTTGTTATTTTCTCAGGGATGTTCCATTTAATATAAATGAGTAACCAAAACTGAATGAAAAGAACTGCTAGATACCAAATAGCCTTTTGCACAGCGCGTGGCAGAAGGGATTACTGTGATGATGGAAGAGAAGATGAAACCTTTGGTAACTACAACAAATTGAAGAATTTGAGAAGCTCTGCCAGTGTTGGAGGTTAGCTGCCTGCCTGTTTATAGAATCAAAGAATCATCTAGGTTGGAAGGGACCTTTAAGATCATCGAGTCCAGCCATTAACCTAACACTGCCAAGTCCACCACTAAACCATGTCCCTCAGCAGTACGTTTACACGTCTTTTAAATACCTCCAGGGATAGTGATTCCACCACTTCTCTGGGCAGCCTGTTCCAATGCTTGATAACCCTTTCCGTGAAGAAATTTCTCCTAATATCCAATCTAAACCTCCCCTGGTGCAACTTGAGGCCATTTCCTCTTCTCCTATCGCTTGTTACTTGGCAGAAGAGACCAACACCCACCTTTCTACAACTTCCTTTCAGGTAGCTGTAGCGAGCGATAAGGTCTCCCCTCAGCCTACTTTTCTCCAATCTAAACAACCCCAGTTCCCTCAACCACTCCTCAGAAGACTTGTGCTCTAGACTCCTCACCAGCTTTGTTGCCCTTCTCTGGACACACTCCAGCACCTCAATGTCTTTCTTGTAGTGAGAGGCCCAAAACCGAACACAGTATTTGAGATGGTGCCTCACCAGTACTGAGTACAGGAGGGCAATCACTTCCCTAGTCCTGCTGGCCACACTATTCCTGATAAAAGCCAGCATGTTGTTGGTCTTCTTGGCCACCTGGGCACACTGCTGGCTCATATTCAGCCAGCTGTCGACCAACAACCCCAGGTCCTTTTCTTCCAGGCAGCTTTCCAGCCACTCTTCCCCAAGCCTGTAGTGCTGCCTGGGGTTGTTGTGACCCAAGTGCAGGACCCGGCAATTAGCCTTGTTGAATCTCGGCCCATCGATCCAGCCTGTCCAGGTCCCTCTGTAGGGCCTTCCTACCCTCAAGCAGATCAACACTCCCGCCCAACTTGGTGTCATCTGCAGACTTACTGAGGGTGCACTCGATCCCCTCTTCCAGGTCATTGATAAAGATATTAAAGAGAACAGGCCCCAGTACTGAGCCCTGGAGAACACCATTTGTGACCGGCCATGAACTGGATTTAACTCCATTCACCACCACTCTTTGGGCCCAGTTTTTGACCCAGCAAAGAGTATACCCATCCAAGCCATAAGCAGCCAGTTTCTCCAGAAGAATGCTGTGGGAAATGGTGTCAAAGGCTTTACTAAAGTCCAGGTAAACAACATCCACAGCCTTTCCCTCATCCAATAAGCAGGTCATCTATCATGCTGTCTTTCATAAGCCCAGGTTTGCTACAGGTTTGATTCCCCTATCAGTAAGGTCTGTGACCACACTGCCACTGAGTCCCACAGTGCACCGTGTAGACCTCATGCCCATGAATGGTCCCTCCTGAGCAGTTTTTAGCAACCTGAATATGCCCAAAGCTCAGCTGCCAAAGGCTGCTCCTACAGCATCATGCACACAAAGCTGCAGGGAGAGCAAAAGAGTTGTCCATAGTTTCTTTTGATATTATTCTTACCACCCATCTTTGACATTCTCTGTCTTGAGACAAGCAAGATCTCTCATTACAAGCACACACACCCTGCCCAAGTTAGCATTTCACTCTGGTGTGGGTGGCAGGTGAAGAAGGAGGCATTCCCTGCCCGTGTGGTAGCAGGCAAATGAATCATCTCTGCTGGATGACTTTCCTGGTCGGCAGCCAGCACTGGGTCCATGGCTTCGTTCTCACACACTCACTGCAGAAAGCCAGACCATCAGTGCAAATGATGGCTGTCCAGCCCCAGGCCAGCCCAGTAGGAGATTTATAGACTCATTTGGAGAAGCCACCAGTCACTGGTGATTCCAAAGTTCTGCAGTTGCCATCAGCCTTCAGACTTCTTCCACCTCCAGATACGCACAGCAAAATTAGTACTAACACGCTGCCAAAACCAGAGCCTTACACAGACTGCTACCATCAAAGCCAAGCAGTGGAAACTGCTGAGGGAAGCAATGTTTTACACACTTTGGAGACAAAATTCAGGTGCGCAATATCCAGGCTTGGGAAAGTAGTCTCCATTTTCTGCCACCTTACAGGATCAGGCATTCAGAAGGGCAACCCCAAAAACCTATGTGCCCCTGCCTGCAGAGGATGCCTACCCAAGGGCTGTACACGTGGTTTGCATTCAACTGTCTCAGGGTAAATGAGCAAAGAGGCGAGGCGAAGCAGAGGCTATGGACCACAAAGCAACCGTACAGCAGAGTCCCGTTCCCACTGGGCCCCCAAAGTCATACGCTGTCAGCGATTTCTCCTTTTGGCTTCATGCATCCTCCTTTGCCTTCTGTATAATGGTACAGCACATTTGGATGTATGGCACAGACCTGCATCGCCCTGCACCAGTAATGCCACAGCATGGATATATGACCTTACCGCTTACACTGCACCTTGCTTCTGTCTCCCTCAGCCTGTGCAGAAGATTACACCTCCTGCAAGAAAGAAGTTATGGAGTAATGACTATTTGTATTAACAGCTAAAAAAACAAAGCGCTGAGACTTTGCTTTGGCTCACATCAGGTTTTCCTCAATGTGTTCCCTTGCTGCAGAGAAAGTCAGCTTCTGTCACTAAGAAACTAACTACACCACATCTTCAGCTCCAGGTTGTGGCCTAAGAGTAACAACTGTAATTACTTTGGCTGTGATGCAAATTTAATATCAAAAAGCCACCTCCATCCCAATGCCTCCTAGTCTTTTGTTCTGCCATTCTAGACATATGCTGACACATCTTTCTATGCCTATGTTGAGAAGTATGTCCAAACACTGCTTTATATCCAGAAAACTTGAAACAATTGATTTTTTTCAGTTTATATTTACCTAAGTTTGCTTCATTCATTTATGTTTTATCTTTATAGTCCCTTGTTTTTTAATTCGAAACTAAAAAGTGTTTATTTCCTGTCCTTTTTCACTGTGGTCACAGCAGACCAGTTAGTTGCCACAAGATATGGACATAGGACCATTGAATTTTCATCTGCCTATGCATTTAGCTTCCACCTTCGCTAATACTAACTTCCACTACTACTTCTCTTTTGCCAGGTCCTGTGGACCACTGAGTGGAACAGTAAGACCTTGCTATACCCACAGGAAAGCAAGACCTGGGGAGGAAAAAGGCAATCTTTCAAACATCACCAGGAAACTTATGTCAGGTCTAACCTAGAGGTAAATCAGCTGGCAGAACAAGAAGAGTTTACTTTAGAAATCCACTTAGACCTCTTCTGGATCTGTCCACTCCTGGCTCTTTGCTAAGACATCTGGCATCGGTATTGGACCCTTTCCTCAATAGTTACAAAAATAGTTCTTGATTATAAATGTCATAGGACACTGCTTTCAGAGATGTTTCTAAATCCATCCCTTTTGTATTTATCAGCAAACACCTTTCCCTATACAAAACACAATTTAGTTGCATATGTGAACTGCTAGCTATGAAAAACGCGGTGTCTGTCGTTCATTTCAGCGGCTAGTCCAGCTCAAACCAGGACAGACTGAAGAGCAGCTGGTTTGTATTACCAATATGAGCTTGATAAACACTCCAATTAACCCTACCACATATGATCTACACAGGTCACATTAGTTATCAGTGGTCTTTTTCATTTACAGAAATAATATTTGCACTGGCCTATCCATAATGCAATGGGTAGGATGTGAAATGATATTCTCAGAAAAAAACAACTCAGCTGTTCTCAAAACTGAATCTCTTGTGTCTTTTGGAACTTAACAAGAAAAAATACAATATCAATTTTTAATAAGCAGCTGTCTCACTTTAAGTGAAAGGTGTTATCTCTGACATAGGACATGCACAAGCTACACTGAAACAACTTTTTAAGACTGCAAAGTCAAACGTGAGTCACCTGAATTCGGCTCATTTCTGCTTATCTATTAGGACACTGCTTTTAATTACAGAAGTGGATAACAAGCTTGTCTATGTTTGTCCAGTACACTAGAGGATGGTGCTCACTTAATGAGCATCCCACTGATAATTTGTTTTCTCCTCATTATTCACTATCTGGGCCTCAGTTTCATGTACAGCATGCTGTTCAGCTGTTCATTTTCCCAATGGGTTTTTCCACAGGCTTGGCACAGAATCTCAGTGATTCATGAGCAGCATCCTTACATGTTGTGGGAACGTGGCTGTATTTTACAAAGAGGAAGCTGAAACAGAGAGATATCCACAGGCAAAGTACCCACTGATTTTGCAATGCTTATGATTGGAGGTACTCGCATAGGTAAATTTTTAATGAAGAAATCCCCTAAGACTCAGGAGGCATCAAATGTCACTGGCTGGTGGCAACAGTCCTTTGGCACAGGGCACTGTGGAAGCAAAAAATTAAGACGAGTTCAAAATTTCACCAGAAAAACTCAAGGAAGAAAAATCCATTGAGGACCATTCGATACAAAGACGATAACGCTGGCTCAGAAGATTGTTGAACACTAATTTTTGGAGACTGGAAAAATGCCACAGAGACGTACTACTATGTGACAGTTTTGTTCCTATATGCTTTCCAACATGCCTGCTCCTCGCTACTGTCAGAGACCGGATACAGGGGAAGATGGATTATTGGTCCTGGTCTGGCACAGCCATTCCTACCTCTGCTTTAAATAAAACCTGGCTTAACAACAGTTCTGAGTTTGGCCTAAGACTTCGTGTGGCTCCATAGAGCAGTATCAACTTTTAGGAGATTTTTAGCAAACCCAGTAGCAATATGTTTGACAGAAGGTGGATGGTATATTTTAAGATGTCATTGGAATTCAAAGGGGCAGCTAAATACTTCTGGTTGGTGAGGTCTTGGCCTAAACAATGAAGGTGATTAACAGATTATGACTTTCAGAGTTGCTCAATTTTCTCAGTGATACCTCTGCTTTTGAAAATATTTGTAGGAAGCCTTTTGCTTCCTACAAAATCTCATAAAAATGCAGTGACTTTCAATCACATAACTGGAAAGTGAAACCAAAAAAGGTATACATGAAAATGTCAGCAAGTCTTCATGCTACCTGACATATCTTTTCAGTACTCCTAAGAAAATAAAGTTGCTGGATCTAACATATGTAGCTTCTTTTAGATAGGCCATCCTTATCTCAGATTTTTCCTGTCAGAAGTCACTAGATTTTTTTTTATTGTTATTATCTTTTATTTCTTTGTTTGTATGCAGCAAAGACTTGTTGTGTAGCTGTCAGCATGCATCACACAAGGCACTGAGAATCCATCACCTCATACTGGCAGAGTGATCTGTTGTCGTTCTCTTTGACTGTCAGCGTGCTATTTTGTGTATAGGGAGAGATTATTTTGATGCTAAATCTCTTAGTCCACTTTGAAGAATATATATTCAGGAAAAACATCTGTGCATTTCTTTGTCATACATCCTTAGAGCCTTTGAAAAACAAGGACAACAGGAAAATTTTCCATCAATAGCTCTCTACTCTCTGCAGGATTATAAATACAATGCAATAAAAGTCTCACTTGAAGGGATTTTCTAATGACTGAACACTGTTTCTGTCATTGCTGGGAAACACCACTGTCAAAGCAAGTTGATGGAAGGACTTGCTAGCTTTGGAAAAAAGTTAGAAAACGTTTATAAGATTCAGAATCAGATTTCGGATCTGAGAAGTCTCTGTCCCAGAATAACACTCTCCTGGGAGTGAAGAAAGGACAGTAAAGAGACAGTAAAGACAGTAAGGAGTAAGAACAGGAAGGGTTCCATGTCCTGGGTAAGACCTTGGATGTGATTACTGCCTATGGAGCCTTCCCTCGTTACAGCAGCTCCGTACTGTAGAAATCATTAAATAAGCATGGGGCGGAGGAGGCAGACAGACTTTACAGCTTGCTGGTTCCAATATGGAGAACCTGTAGCAAGTCCCAGTTCCTGATCATAAAGCGGAAAGCTAGAACAAGGGCCTAAACCTGGCATTTAGGTGTCCCAGATGAGTGCCCTGACCAGCAACTTGTTGCCTTCCTGGGTTGATCTGAGTAAGGGAGAGAGGTTTTGTGGAAAGGGGTTTGGGAAGAGTTGATTTCTTCTAACTTTTGAAAGGCTCTGAGCTGTTTCTGTTTCATTTTTCCTCTGAATGGCAAATGTTCAGAAACCACAGGAAGTCCCGTACGATAAGAGAAGTATCCCCTCTTTTCACCAGCTTCCCTCCCGCCAGATTTCCCCTTCCCTCCTGTGGTCCAGCAGGGAATGGCAGCTCCATACAGGTTTACACATACAGAAACCTCTTTTTCTTGCCTGGAGTTCTGATGCATGGTTACACACACTCATTTCGGGTCAGGTTTTGCAATAAATTATAACCCAGCCTAGTATCTTTCACACAATTTCCACCTGAACGCACTGACCGAGACATGCCTTTCTCCACCAGCAGGAAGAGTCTCACCTCCTCATATTATGACCAGCAACTGTTTCATGTAAGTGGTTTTGGGACAAAGGCAAGAAACCAAGTCTCCTCAGCTGGGCACGCTCATCCCCAAGGACTCATCTGTACCAGTAAAGCAAACAGGGCACAGACCCAGCATCTGGAGCATGATCATTCATTCTGTTAAATGATTATAATGGTTCCTAGTCCAGTTTGGGCTCACTTGGCACAATTTGGAGGATAGCACAAAATAAGGACTGTTTTCAACAAGCAGCTTTTCTGCAGTCTCCTTATTTAAAGGGAAAAGACAAGTCTGTTAATGCAAACTCTTTACTGTGTTACTTTGCTTTAGGGACAGGACTAAGCCCAGGACTATTCTTTTTTGTCTAGAGATAGCCCGTGACCCATGTGATTTGGGGTGAGGGGAGCAGTCGGCCTACAAAGCACTAAAATCTCTGCACTATCTGATAGTTAAGGCATTCTCCTGCAAAATGGGACCTTCAGATATGAGTCCTATCAGACATGGGAAAGATTTAAGCTTGGATCTGCTGTGAAGATAAATTTTCTGACCAAGCCAGGGAGCCTGTGTACATACAGCCTGTGGCTTCATTTCAAATGTCCTGCATTCACAGCCTTTCCATTGGATCGTGGCATGTTGAGCCTGAATGCAAGGGGGTTTGAAAAGCACTCCCTCCCAGAGAGGGCAACGTGGGACTAGTGCACACAGAGCTGGCATAACGATAAGTTGACATCAGGGCAATTTAAATATGTTAATGCTGCACTTTTACTGTCTACGACAGTGAATCTTTATTGATGCTGGAGCCCAATGCTGTTACATTATGACCAGACACTGTCAGGCAATCATTTAATTTTCTGTCTACATTAGAGACCAAAGTGGATAGCTAAAATGGAGTATGCTCTGCTTATAAGCCCTATGGCCATTCTTCCTCAGCTTATCCTGACCCTTGAACATAGTCTGAATATCCCCATACTTCTGATATATGACATTCATAAACTCTGAAGAGCCAAACTGTGGGCATAATTCCCCACCTACTATGCTGTCATACACATGTTGGAGAATAACTTTTTGTGTTGGTACAATAATCTACTTCACAATTACCAGCAGCACAGCAGGCTTGACTTATTAAAGAGATAATGTCAGTGGAATAGCTTTCTGCTGTAAAATATTGTAAACAGAACTGTGTAGAGAAAATAGTCATTCTGACACTTTTTTAGTGACAGCATTTTATGCCAGTAACTCCACCACTGTTGCATTAAAGTATCAGCATAAAGAAACAAAGAGTAGATGATGTTGATTTGTTTTACAAATTGCCAATTTATTGAAATGTTGAATCTCTAATAAAAAAAAAAATCAAATTATTTATGTCTGTGGTATCCCTATCTCCAACAAATTTCATTTGGAGAAATAAAAAAAATCAGCAGAATAAGACTTTGGTCCTCCAGAGCTTAAATATACATCCTTATCTTACTTCTTTATTATCAATAGTGCTATTGAAATCAATAGTAATCAGCTAAGCAAAAGCTTTTGCAGGATTGAGAGTAAGGTACAATTTAAGGTAGCTAGCAGTATCAGGCTGACTTTGAAAGAGCAGGTGTCATCTGTATTTATTAAGCTCTGGCAAATTGCCTTCTTTTCAATTTTGGAAGTTATTTTGACAAGCTGACAATCTTCTCCTTAATTTCTGAGTTATGTTAAGCTTGTGGAAACACAGTAATGCCGTCACTTTATGAAATTTTGTCTTCCTGAAAGTCTCAGGTAATCCCATTTTTACAAGATGTTACACACTGCATTTCAAAAATAAATCAAGCTAATTCTGCACGACAGAGGCGTAGATGTAAGCATCTGAGAAAGCTTGGCCTTGATAATTATGTAAAAGCACATTTATTTTATTGTTCACTAATTGTCCTTTTGCCATCTGCTTTCCCATCTATACATTTCTCTTTCTTTATCAGGCATCCCAAATGCAGGTTCTCTGGGGTGAGCAGCTACAGACATTGGCCTCACACAAAAAATACCATTTAATGATACACAAGTTTAAATTTAAAAGCTGATCTCTATGGCTTTGTCCCGATTCTTAGTATTGTAACCCATCAGTGTTAGAGACTTCTGCTTATTGCAAAATATATGCATGTAATGCAGCAGATGAAAAATAAGAACCCATTCATTACCTCTGAGTGGGAGATGATCTGAATGAAGAGGACCTTGCTGTTCAGAAGAGAGGAAGACTAGCTGTTGCCCAGCTACCTCTCTTCAAGAGGAAAAGTGGAAGGAAATTACTTAAGTGTCTGTAACTCTTTCTTGTTGTTCTTCACCTGTCACTGCCCTGCTGGGACTGTACTTACAGTCATATTACTATTTAAACTTCCTAAA
The DNA here is from genome assembly GCA_008921705.1 of Burhinus oedicnemus. Taxonomy (NCBI): domain Eukaryota; kingdom Metazoa; phylum Chordata; class Aves; order Charadriiformes; family Burhinidae; genus Burhinus; species Burhinus oedicnemus. The sequence continues at coordinate 608,425 of VFFE01007612.1, forward strand.
ATAAAGGCCAGGTCCTGAATCTCATCATTGCAAGGACCTTCCCCATACCCTTTTTCTGTGTGTGTGTATGTACTCGGGTGTATTTCACAACAATGTTGTAGAATCACATAATCACAGAATAATTAGGTCTTGAAGGGACCTCTGGAGGCCATCCGGTCCAATCTCTGCTCAATGCTGGATTACCTACAAAGTTAGATCAGACAGCTAAGGGCCATGCCCAGCTGGGTTTGTAATATCCCCAAGGATGGAGATTCCACAACCTATCCTGGCAACATCTCCCAGTGCTCAAACACCCTTGTGCTGAAAAACGTTTTCCTTATGTATAATGGAATTTCTCTTGCTGCAGCTGGTGCCCACTGCCTCTCACTCCTGGCACTGTGCACCTTTAGGAAGAGCCAGGCTCCACCATCACCATAACGTCATTTTGACACCTGAAGACAGTAGCTTGCTTTCCCTGGCAGAAGAAAACCTGACCCCTCAATCTCTCTTCTCATGCCACATACTCCTGCTAAACATCTTCCTCAGCTAGACTCACTCGTTTGACAGTATCTTTCTTGTACTGGAAGCCCAAAACTGGACACAGTATTCCACAAGCAGTCCCACGATTGTCAAATAGTGGAGAAGCGGTAGTAGTGATTCCACTCAATCTACAGCCTGTGGTAATGTAGTCCAAAATGCAAACAGTCTTTATTGGCACTTCTTGTCCACCAGGACCCCAAGGTCTTTCACTGCAAAGCTGCTTTCCAGGCAGTAAGCTGCCGTCCCGTCTCCTTGCAGCTCCATGAAGAGTTCAGCATTGCTTGATGTCATTGGAGGTTTGAGTGACAGACCTGGGGAGTAGGGCTAAGATGCAAGACGTGTTCCCCTTCTCCTTGCACCATAAGCACTATCACAGGAGAAGCCAGGAAAAATGTCTCCTTCTGTAGAAAATGACAGTGCTTTATAGAGGAAGTTGGAAGACCATGGGAGAACCTGTTAAAAAGATTTCCTAGCACTGAGCTAGAGGGTCCTCAGATCCATGCAGGAGGGACCTGCTTCCCAAAATCCAGAGGTCTTGGGGGTGGGAGCTGACCAAATCCATACGAAGAAGCTGACACTTTTCAGCACTGATGTCTCCAACACTTTTTAGGTGGTGAGGATATCAATAGACTATTTTGTAGCAGATGCGTGCATGTGTGACTGTGTCTTTGGGTGCACACGTATATTTGTAATGCAACACAGTTTTAAGAGAACAATACCAAACAAAACAAGAACAGCATAAGTTATCAATATATGACTAGCAAGGTGAGTATATTTAACTGCAATACACTGGAAAACAGAAAAAAGGTCATTGCCTTGTAGAAGACTTAGCATTTATTCTGATATTCCCTTCTTATGCTCAGCCCAGGTTGTCACATGCCCATCTGTGCAAGCTTGGGAATAGCCAGGAAAATCCTCACACCAAAAACTTCCATTTCCAATGCGTGGTGCTACTGGAGTTGCTGCTAGCATGTGCACTAGCCATACTAAACAGAAGAAGGAAATAAGATTGAGAAAGATTTTACTGAGAGTTATAAGTTCTGCCAGGGAAGGACCCTACTACCCCTAAGGTGAGAGCCATATAGATTTCCCAGCCTAAGGCATAATTAGTTTCAATCTGCTTATACTTGCAATAATCAAAGAAATGCTATTGCACTAAAAGGGACAGAAGACACAGCTGAAATCACTGATCTGAAGCCGCACAAGACCAGAAAGGACAAAGAACAGAACTACTGCAAGCCCATGCACTAACCACTGCACCATCCTTCCCCCCAAATCCTTTTGCTTCCCTTCCATAAAGTTTCCTTTTCTGTGTTTCACGACTTGTTTTGTTCCTCAGGAGAAACAGTTGCATATGCTGGTAGAAAGGTCAAGGGGATGAGGTTTTTTCTTATCTTTATTTCTCATTGACGTTCTTTGATTTTTTCTCCATAAATAATAAAACTAAAAAGCTTCTCTCATCTCTGCCTCCAAACCCAGAGAAGGTGAAGAGAAACTGCAGTTTGCAATGCTCATAGCTTAATGCAGATCCTATTTCCATTTCTCTTTTTCTGTCTCAAATCAATCTCTTTTTATAGCTTCTGAATTCTGTGCAACTTGAATTACCAGCACTAACCAATCACTGAAAATTTTCAAGTTCAAAGGCACACATGAGATGCTTCACAATATTAATTTCACTGCAGCTTTGATATTGTCTGGTCCATTGGGCGCTCACTTTCCTCAACAGAATGTTAATATAGTAAGTCCCCCAAAGCCCCTTTCTAAACTTTCTAACAAACTAAATAAAGAAGGGGAAAAATAAGAAGAACAAACAAGTCGGCTATAGTATCTCTTAGAGTTTTTCTCTCTAAGCCTTGAATTCTACTTGCTGACTGGTAGACCAGGAATATTGACCAGTTATGACGATAATATCACCAGTTCAGAGTCAATCCCATTGCCTCAGGACACTGCATATAGAGAGTAAGAGCTATTCCTGACTTTGAAAAATGCATTTGCTTATCAGGACCAAGAGGCAAGAGCAGGAAGGAGAAAGCAGTGTCATCCTACTTTCCAGAGGCGTACGGTTTGTATTTTTTGGAGAATTTTTAAAGTACTAAATAAATTACTAAAAAATAAAGTACTAAATTTAGTTTCAAGTATTAAATACAGAGAGTTTCTGAGACATTCAAGAACTGAATCCATTCAGTTCCACAGCTGTACATATACCCCTTGGTGTCAGAGATCAGGATGTCTAACAGCTGCGGTGGGTTTGCATGCAGCCAGGGCACAGACTGCCACAGAGCCAGGACTGAGCCATCGGTGCTGTGGCTGAAGTCCTCTCAGGTTGTTTGCTGAGGTGGTAGGGTCAGCTTGCCTGCACACATCAAGCAGTGATGTAGGGGAGGTATTTTGGCAATCATTCACAGAGGTGTGTTTGTCACGGGGGAGATAGCTTGGTATCTCAGATGCAGCAGCTACGCAGCTAGCTGCACAGTGGTGTGAACCGTGCAGCAGCGTCCTTGGTCAGGCAGTCACCGTGGCTGTTGCACTAGCAAATGGCCTTCACAGCACAAACACATCGCACGGGCATAGGCACCTTGGGGACATCACAGCTACCTGCAAGCACCGTTGTGAGGCCAGTGCAATCCTTTCATGCTATTTTATGAATCGCAGTCAAAACATGAGAGGAACAAAGCGGCAGCTTTCAGTTCATTGGGAAGTATTTGCCCTTTGACTAGGAGCACATCACAACCACAAAAGGAATGTACCCTTTGCCTGTTTGGGTCTGACCTCTGCCCACCCTCTCCATGGCTCTTCTCCAGGCCCTGCAGTTGCAGGCAGCCCTTCCTCCAGGAGCAGAAAGGCATCTCAGTGCTGGTCTCCTTTTTGTGTGAAGCTAATGGAGTCTTTGTGTGCAAAATCTCTGGGGTCTGAACATCTACCAACTGAGTAAGGAGCTCTCTACCAACATAGGAAAGAGAAGTGAAGAGAAAACTCAAAGCCTGCTAACCTAGAAAAGATACATTTAGTGTGAGAATACCTTTGTCACTACCTTTGAGCGAGCAAGGGAAAGCGCAGATGCTCAGAGTTCATCCACATGCATTTCTGCAATTAGGAAAGCATTACAAAGGTGCCGGTGTGCTGGTTAAGAGGGTGATTCACCCTCCAAACATTTCATAGCCAGGCAGGAAAAAGACTTTAGCCAAAGATACTGAAGGGAGTGCACTTTATATAGAGCTCCTTTGTGCCAGCGGAGTTTTTTCCAAAGGTGATGCTGTGCTGCTTTTGTCTCCAAATAAGTCTTCTTTTGTTTTATATAACCCATTTTTGTGTTTTAGGCAGATTCAGTGCACAAAATCAGGGAAACTTGCCTGTTAAAGGTAATCAGTAGCCTTGGGGCCATTCTAGGTAAAGTCTAAAACGGATGTGGTTTTTAATTTTAAGAGTAAACACAAGATATCAAAACCAAACTCCTGATGTCGCCAGCACTTTCTACTGTCAGAGTTAGACAAAGCAATGATATCTGCATTACACAAGGAAATAAACTAGCGAGTACATGCTGTGTTTGTATGTGTGTGAGCTTCTTTCCTTCCCTGCCTGTCTACCTCAGGCATGAAATACAGTATTTTAACAAACATATAGTCAAAGATGTCTACAGTCAGTATATTTGAGTCCAAAGATTTCAAAGCTGGCTACTTACATGGCAAAAGAGCACTTTTTTATCCTTCAGTAGGATATATAAACCAACGTATTAGACAACACCCTATAAATTTATGTTGGTTTTCCTCTCCCTCACAATGCAAAGTAAATAATTAAGGAAATACTTGTCAACACATTCCTCATTTCGCTCTTCTTACTATAGACCATTTGAAATGAGGATCTTGTAAAGGATATTAAGAGACCTTTGCCAAGCAGAGCCAAGAAAGAGCCAAACTACATTAAGCTTCTAAAAGCCAGTCTGGAATTGCATCATCTTGGAGCTTAAAAAATATTTGCACTGCCTACAATACAATCACTTCTAGATTATTTTAGCATGCTGATAGTCTCTGTGAACTGGTCAGCATGTTTCCCTTCCACATCTCTCAACAGCAGGGAATGAATTCAGAAATATGTAGAAGGATGGTTGCTTGGGAGGAGTAATCTCTGTATTTCCCATGGTCTAGGGAATGCGATAGAATCACTTTTGCCTGAGAGATGTGAGAAAGATGTTTCCAGCCAGTTACTGCCACTCGTTACTGGTATAAAGGACTGCAGCTCCAATGACTGCAGTGAAGCCCATCGTCCCATATCCCAGCATCCCACATACATTTAATGATGGCCATTGAGGAGAAGACTGTCACTAAAAGGTGGTCAATTCCAGTTTCTTGCCAGATCTACTTTCTCTGAATTCATCAGGGACCAGAGAGGAGTAGCAGAAAAAGTCCTAACAATGAAGCTATCACTGCACTTGAAAATGCATCCAAATTCCAAGCCTTGACGTCATCTCTCTTAAAAAACTTTAGAGAATGTTTCAAAGGTCATCGTATGGGGATAATTTGGGCCTTGAAAGAGTTATTGTGCTTCCAGACATGTGAAGTATCTTTCTAGTCCAAATTCATTCCATCGCATTTTTATGTGCTGACTTTTTCCTCTTCTTTCTCCTCCTCCTTTCCTGCCCTCCCTTTTCTGAGGGAATTAAGTCGCAATACTGTTGAAAGGAAGTGAACACATTCAGGTGGGGAGGGGAAAAAGATGTACACCTGGACCTCCATGATTCTGTACATGGAGCCTACTGTACAAGAAAAACAGCTTCCAAACACTAAGACACTTAAAACTGCAGTGTTGTGTACTGGCACAGGCTCTGGAATGGACTAATACAGGGTGGAGACCAACAATACACTCTGCTAAGTACAGCCAGTGTTAAACACCATCTTTCTCTTTTCTTTCTGTTTTTTTAAGTAGAATCACAAGTATGCTGAGGCTCAGTTGTGCTCTGGCTTTCAGTCTTGACTGCCAGACATCTCATAACTCTAAATCTTCCTCTTTTATTTCAGGTTATAGCTTTGATCTTTGAGAGCTTTTCCCAGATTAAGTGTTGAGAAATATCACCCACATTCAAATTGACACAGGTATGCTGAAAAGGTTGTTTTCCCTCTGCCCAAACAATCAATGCTATGTCAGAATAATAGCCTGACCTTGACAATGTCCTATCTGAGAAAGGGACCAGCCACAATACCTGTGCAGTTGTCTTGTAATCTCCTTACACATCTTTGAATCTTTCAGTGATTTTTATGAATAAATAAATGTAAGAATACAGGAATGCAACTTCTAGGCCTACTCACCTGTATTGTATCCCAGCAAATTACCTGGTAAAGTTTCTCACTGAAACAAACAATTGATTTAGCAGGTAAAGAGTAACATTGGATGTTTCCAGGTGTCACAACTGCAGATATCCCACTACAGCACATGGTATCAAGGCACTACACTAAAAAAGTAAGGTCTACTAAATTAAATTTATTAAGATGAATTAAATGCTTGCCAAAGCATTCCTCTCCTCCTAAATATCAAATGTTTTCTTGGACTTTATATTGCAACGATAAATACGTATATGGACAGTGCAATAGTTTCTGATTTGATTGTAGATGTTTATCCCCACTTTTCTGTTTTAAATACACATTGTGTTTCTGCATCTGTGAGCTCCCTTTTGTACAAATATATTTACATATTCAAGTATGTGGCTACTGTAGATGCAGACAGAGTAAATGCTGATTTTCTGCTTTCTGTTGTACGAGAAAAATCTTTGCAGCCAAATCCTAGTTCAAGTAAATAAAAAAAAAACACCTACGGATTCCAGAGGGGTCAAGACTTCACCTTATCTGCTTGTTTGGCAGAACTATGAAATGACGCAAACGACCTGGTTAACAAATTGCAATCTTGTTATGTTTTGAAATATTCTACTTACATTTTGTTATTGGCATGTGGATAACTCCTAGATCCATTAAGTCAGTTCAGTTATTTGTTTTGCATTTTATTTCATCAAGGTGTGTCCTAATGAGTCACAACAAACTCTGCGTTTGGGAAACAGAAAAACAAGTTATCCTAGTAAGGAAGTTGATTCATCCTGATTTATGTCAGCAATCTCCATCCAGAAGCCAGGGATCAGGTAAGATTTAGGATACCCAGCTCCCGAAGTATAGCTTTTTTCCTAACGTCTTCATTAAACATGCACTAGCACTGGTGCTTGCTGATCTCTTAGCAATCAAGTTCAGGGAGCCAAACTCACTGAAAAGAATTTGCTTTGTTTTGTAGGGTTAGTTTCCTTCCTCTTTGGCTCCCTGGACTGGCTCACCACAGGATCAGAAAAAAGTCAGTGGACTGGCAGAAAAATGCACATGGACTTAGATCAGCATAAATTGTCACGGAGTTGGAAAATAAGGCTTAAAGGCAGGTAGGTGGAAGAGTGAGAGCAGCACAGTAAGAGTATGACTAAATTCACATTTGATGACTGTGTTCAATGTTTCATACTTACCACATTCGTCGTTTTGGACAGCGCTATTGGAGCAAAATAGCATGAAACTGTCAATAAGCCTACATAAATATGTAGTACGTTTTTCCGGAAGTTACTCAGGAAAAGACCTGCCAGAGCAATTTCCCTTTTTTTAAACAGTCTTGGGGACATATAATTCTATAAATGACTTACAGTTCTGTACATCATTCTTTATGAGATTCTAAAGAAGCCTATGGAAAGATTCTTTTTTTCTTTCATGACACCTTTTTCTACTTCTGATGGCACCATGGCAAATTTGCAATGAAACTTTAAAAGCTTGTTGGTTTGAGTTCACTTGCTTTTTTTCTGCTGCCTAGGGCAATAACTTCAGGCTCCCACAACCAAGCCCAGGATAGCCTAAATTCACCATCAACCAACAACAGGTGGGCAAGAAGCAAGATGTTCCAGAGCTGAGCTTCAAGTGCTAACACACAAGTCGAAAAACTCTGAAATCTAACCTAAAATATCTAGCCTAAAAAATTGGGCAGCTCATACCAGATAATGACAGTCGTAACTCCATGAGCTTAAAATCTTTAAATATATACACTTTCTAGTTTTGCTGCATCAGAGAAAGGGAGCTAAGGGAGCATCTTAGCACAGAATAATATCCTCAGAGCAAAGGAGTCGCATGCTGGTATGTGAAGAGGTGAGAGGGCAGGTACCACTTGCATCACAAGAAGACAAAAGAATCAGAAATGAAAGGGTATCTTGTATGATGAACAACATTAAAATCATCTGCTCTGAGAGGGGAGTCAGGCTGGAGTGTGTCAGCCCTGGAATCTGGCAAACAAAAGATTTTTAGATATCTTGATTTAATCCACAGGAAAAATCTGCTCTGGCCCAGTAAGCACAGAGGAGTCACAGTATGAGGCCCACAGCAATTATTTTTGTCTTTCTGCAAACACAACCAAAAAGGGAAATTTCCTTTGTTTAATTTGATGGTCTGTATGAACAATCAAGCCTTTCATGCAAATCCAGTGTTCATCGGGGACTGTTTCCAAAGCAGTCAAGTGTGATTTTGGCTGCTATGGATACAATAAGTTCAGTCACTGCAGCAGCCACGAATTTTCCCATCACACAAATAAAATTTAAGAGACCACTGTGTCGTCAGATTCAAGCATTTGCCAAGCCCAATAAGGTCTGCAGCTAGGGAAAGAACGTCATGAAAGATTGTCACAACAGAAAGCAATCTAAACCTCTACCTGTGGTCATCAACTAAGGAAAACAGAGAATACAAAATAGGAGCTTAAAGGCAGCTTTTGCAGCTGGAAGTAAGAATAACACCTAAATAGGAAAGGAAACTTTCTGGCAGCTAGCAGTAATTTCTCAGCTATGGAAACTAGTGATAGTCACTAAAGAAAGTGGTTAGTTTTCTTGGAAACCACAATGGGAATGGTGTCAGAGTGTTAGTGGGTTTACTGTTGTCTCTGTACCAGGAATTTTGACAGGGTGTATTTTTTAGCATTAGATTAGTGGTAAGCAAAAATCTATAAAGTGCTTTGTATCCTGCAGTTTTAGCAGGAGTTATCAGATTGATACTGGCTACATAAGCCTCATTCGGACTTCCTATCAATTACCAGAGTAATGGGTGATGCTATGGAGACACAGTATGTGTGCTGAAATGAAATAGCAGACTCTGAGTCAGGAGGAATGGGAGACATCCACTGGCGTTGCTTTTAGAATGAATATAGATCCCAAAAAGTCTGAGTATACCTCACTGTGTAGAATTAAATGACTGGTGAAGTGACTTGTTTCTTACTTCCTGGCCTCTGTATGGATGAGTCAATTGGTCCTGACTGCATCTACGCTGCAGACGGTAGCTTGACTGGATTGTTCCCGTCACACAGCACATGGCAACGAGCTGTGTGGGAACAGAAGGGGAGCACTGAAGCTGGAGTCCACATGGCATCCATCCACGCTCATCATAGGTTAGAAGGTTGTTATCCCAGCTGGCCCAGTAGCCTGTAGTTACAGACCCACATGGCTGACCCATTTATTAGGGTTGTTAAACATTTTCAGCTCAGAAACCAAGTCTTGTTTTGTCCTTCACCTTAACTATGAAGAGCAGCTTCTCAAAAGTTATTCTCAGCGTAGCCAGAAGAATCATCTGAGCTAAGTGCAAAGCCTAGAGAAATCCAAGGAAATATTTCCAAAGGTATCTAAACACCCCACTCTTCCTCCAAATGTCAGGTATCTAGCAGTGAGATCTTCCCAGGAGGCCTGAACTTCCAACGCACAACTGAGGAGATGTCACAGGGACAGCTGTCCCCCAGAGCAATAGCTTGTGCCATCAACACAACCTTAAGCAACGTACAGCAGATCTGCCTTTAAATCTCACCGCATCATTTTTGTGATCATCCCCCCTGAAGTTAATAACTTTCTACTGCTTGAAAAAGCCACTAAGTAAAGCTTCTGATTCTTGTTAAAGGCAGATGGCTTTTCCTATTTCAGATAAAGTCTGCCTAAGGCACCAGAGAAGAAACAGCTGCCTCTGGTCATCCACACAGCATGTGTACCTAAGGGCAGTTGCCTCGTAGCACTGATCTGTTTGGAGTTTTACACAATGCCTGTCCATATGCGTACACATGCAGATCTCCGATAGCTTAATAAAAGTGGACAAAGCAACACGGATTTCCTCACAGCTATGAAAGCATGGTTCTAAAATTGAAGGGACTGGCTTAATCTGGAGCTGCCCGACTGCATAGCTAACAGCTTGGCAATTAGGGAGCTACCAGCATTCGTTTGTACGTGTGTGTAGGCAACTAAATCAGCCAATTTTCAACATGCATGCACACTGCTCCGTCTGTCGGCTCCGTCGTGGCTGGCTGCTGTCGTAGCAAAACACTTTGTGCCAGCTGAAAGATGCTGGTGTCTCCTAAACTCTTTTTCGTTCTGCTTTACCTGAAAACACAGCATGGTTGATGTGTGTAATCGCACTAGGGAAAGTCACTGCGGACAGAACGTGACCCACACATTTGTAATGAAACTTACTGTGGTGCAGGGTCTCTCTCAAAGCAGCTGATGTCCCAAAGCTGCTGTTCTTTTTCCTCAGACCTGGACAGATCTGGGTAGCACTTACGCAATTCATTAGCCATGAAGGCTCACTACGGAGCCGGTCAGCAGCTGAAATGGTGTAGCTGTTGCTGTCAGCGTTTCCTGGCAGTAGGACAGAGGCCAGCTGCTCAGCCAGCCCTGTTGCTAACAGACAAGCCGGGTTAGCTGGTATTGTGCCTCCTGTCAAAGGGAATTGCTTTGTTATTCTATTGAATCCATCAGCTGGCCAGGGAGAAAATCACAAAAAAATACAAAAAAAACCCCAAAAAATCTGAAAACCAGTGTTTACTATATGTGAAAGTGACATTCATACAGCCTCGTTGTTAAGACAAGACATGAAAATCCTGCAAAACTGCATGAGAATTTATTTTTTCGCCTTATTACAGGTCTTAGTTTCACACAAATACTTTCAGCTTATTATGCAAATTAAAACTCTTTTTGATTGAAGTGAAATCAACAGTACAGTTATGTTCATTTGTGGTCGAGACTTAAATGTCAAGGACAAATGGGAAGTATAATAAACACAACAATTTAAAAAAAAAATCTAATTAACTGTCTTAGTTCACTGCCTTTTTCATTTAGAGAGCTTCTATTATTCTGATGCCTTTGATTAAGCTCTTTCGGAAAAACCCAGAGAGCTCCAGCTGTCCATCATAATCGATGAGCTCAGCTAATTGCATCATACTAGCCAGTGCCCTTCATCAGATAGTCAAGACTTTCATGAGCATTCGTTTAGTGCCTGCAGACTTGACATTAATAAATTAAGCTGTCAGGAACACAGGTGGCATAGTGCAATCAAAATTTATTCCTCCTTCTTGCTTACTGGGCCATTCAGAAGTAATTTTAGCATCCAAAACCAATAAGCTAAGACAGAGCACATTCACAGCTCTCTCCACTTAAACAAATGTAAATCAGTACTAGAGAAACCAAGGATTTGAAAAATTCCCCATCAGATCATATGGTGATAGGTGTGGTACAAAAATCTAGATTTATAAATGTTCTGAATCTGCCTTGCTGAACTGTTTATGTTACAGGGCAACACTTTCTTTCCCCTCACAGTAAAGTTTTGGACTGTATTTTAGGCTTGCTCTGCAAGCCAACTAAGGCTGTTCTCAAGCACTGCTAGCCCAGAGCAATTTTAAAACTTGTGCAATGCTTAAAAAGGGAATGACTGAGCAGACAGAGCTGGCTGGTGTTGGGATGCCCTCCTATGGGACATGCTGGGTTGGAAAAGATTGTTCTTGCAAGTCCAAACTGTTATCTCTCTGCTACATCTAGCACAAGGGGACATGTCAGGGTAAGTTCAGAGATCAGTGGAGGCTATAATATCCACCTAACTTGCCAGAAAACAAACTGCACCGAGTGCTTTGCTATCCTGGTTAGACTGCTGGTGTCCTCAGTATTACTTCAGTTAGCTCTGTTAGATTACAATTTTGCCACCTGCTGTAGGTGACATACTCCTTTCTGGCCACCAGCACGCCTTTGGAGTGAGTAGGATACACTTGAAGGGATCTGAGAAATTTTCTTCTTTGTGCTGAACTCGCAGGATCCATGGGAAGCATTTTGGCAGTGAGCTGGAGTATCTACTTCTGCATGACTTCATATGCAAGGCTAAGTTAAGCACTATCGGATTTGGGAGAGTTGTTAGCCAGTTTTCCAGGCTCTGGGGTTTTGGGTGGGGTTTTTTTTTTAGTTTTGGAAAGCTCTTTTATGGGGCCTTCTAGACAAGATGTAAAGTTCAGTGTGGATTTTTATGCAATTTTTTTTCTTTAGTCAATGTTCCATTATTATGATCAAACAATAACTGATGAGGAAGGGTGGGGAAGCTTCCCTGGAGAGGCAATGGAGAATTAAAAAAAAAAAAAAAAAAAAGGTATGCAACTTGAATCAGACAAACAAGTTGGGAGAGAAAGGGAAATTTCTGAAGACTCCAGACAGAGAAGAAAGTGGTCAGTGTAGGTCAAAGGATAATGCAATGGGAAATGCTGCACTGCGTAGGAATGCAATAACTAAATATGCCAGTTTATCAGGGTGTGAGCACCAAAAACAGGTTGAGGATGAGTGATTAGAAATAAAGCAATCAGGCTTTCTTAGCTTTAATCTTCTTTGTTGTTGCTGTTGTTGTTGTTGTTGTTGTTAGAATAAACTCTTCCTGACTTGACCAGGAGGAGCAGCTAGCCCCTTGTGCCCAGTGTTTCTGTGAAGGACCCAAGCTGAAATCAAGGAGAGGAATCGTTAGACTAAGAAGGCAGCCTCATGAATGAACTGTTGTAGCTTTGAGGACTCCAATAAAGGAATTTTCAGAGGCAGTAAGGACACAAGTGAAATCATGAAGGACTGACAAATTAAGAAGTTATCTTTCTGGAGATTTGGAGAAGATTTGCAAGGACAATAGCAAAAGGAAAAAAACATAAGGAAACGAAGCTGACATAGGCCTTCACTTCAAGGGAAGGTTTTATCTGAACTGCATCGTTATTCACCTATCATTAGCCTGTACATGGTTGAATTGTGCAAAATTATTTATCTTTCCCTATGTAATCTTTTTCAGAGGTAAATGAGCACAGCAGACAAAAATCCGCTATCCACATCCTAGATTTTCTGCATTATGCTGGAGTGCCCAGTGATAATTTCTGTCTTCACTAATGCCCAGTGTAACTTTGCTAATTATAACAAGACTTTGGTTTCCCTATCTGCCTATAAATAAGGTCAAAATATGTGTCTGTCTAACAATTAATCTCTACCCTATTAGTCTGACTTTGAAGCCTATTCCTATCAATTTCAAAAGAAGCTGTTGACACTTCATTAGTCAGGGCCATCCACTCTCTTCTGTATGATGGGTTGCTGTTATGAATAAGATCTATCAATAATCTCAATAAACACATTCTTGCTATGCTACAATGCCACGTCTTTCTCCGTCAATGTATCTACTGATATTAAGCATCGTCATCATCTATGAGCAAAATGCGTTTTTCCTGTTCCCTCCTAATCATATTCCCTCCAGACTCACACAAAGCTACAGGTATATTTGATAAAATCAGTGACATTTCCATTGTAGCAATAACATCTTATTTTTTTAAATTTCTCAGTTAACATTTTTTTTTGTTCTAGCAGAAGGTAACACTTTCCTGGCTATAACAGACTGAATTGATTTGCCTTGGCTTATTTTATCTTAAAAGATAAGCAGACATGCCAAGAACTTATATGGGAGACCATCTGGAAATATCAGGTGCTGGATGTGCAAGCCAAGGTGTCAGAGCCAAACACTAGGTCACAAGAAACTGAATGATTGGAATATTACATTGGTTCGCTTGCCACAGCCGAGATGGCATGAGAGTCGTAACAGGAAGTGAAAAAATTCAACCGTTCATCCACAGAAGACAGGAAGCAGAGTGTCTATCCCTTCAAATACCTCCTCACCATCATCTCTCCAGTTCCACCTCCTCTAGTGCACTCTAATTCACTTTTTAAGACCACAAAGTCTTTGCTATTTATGCAACACTACGCGTAATGATGTTTTCTTTTCTCATGCACCCTCCTACAACAGGAGTTGAGCTAGCAACACTTCTTACCCCCCTCTCAGTAATTTGTGCGGAGAAGCTGCCTCTGAAGCAGACAGAACCTTAGGATCCATAAGGAATGAAGCAGATAATATCATTAGTGATAGTATAGCACCTCTATAGTTCAGGTTATTCAACGGGAGTAACGATATGTCAAGAGTACCAAGGGGTTCAGATACGGGTGACAAAAATTATCAGAAGTACTGAAAGACTTTCATATGAAAAAGGTATGCAAATGGTGTTATTGTTTATTGATTACCATTGGTGAGAGGATACAGGGTTGGGAAAACTGCTATTCTAAATCTGACTGACTTTTAGCAACCAGCAGAGATTGGATTTTTCAGCTAAATTATCCAGTATTACATGATGCTGTGGTTCATTTCTAGTCTTATGAGGTCTATACTGTTCCCAAGGACAACGCTTTTTGCAGGATAGGCAGCTGTGGCACTCCAGAGGTGAAAATCTTGAGAAATCTTTCTCAGTAAACAAGCTTGCCTTTAATACTGTAGTACTAAAGAATGATGGCATTTTCATCAGACCTGCAAGATTTTGGCATGCTTAATTGAAGAGTTTTACAGAGGAAAAAATTGGGCAGTACCGAGTATCAAGGCAGAAAAGAAACACAAGGTTAGTTGAAAGCTGCTTGGAATCAGCCAGATCCCAATGTTGCCAGTAACTACTAACATGAAGGATGAGAGTTGTTGGCTTTAAAGTGTTGTCATGTGGGAAATTCATTAGATGACACCCTTAACTAGTACAGCAAAGAAGCAAAGAACATGCATGTGCTTCTTTGCACCAGATCTACAACTTGAAGGCTTTGAAGGTATGCTGTCCTTGAAGCCTACAGCATAAATTCTGTTTTCTACCTGCAAATTTAGACTTTTCCTAGTATGACACAATCCAAAACACATGAAATATGTTAACAAAAGTGCTGTTTTGCTTGCATAACTAAGAGTTTATTAGTATCTCTCTCTGGCACAAACTGTGACAGACAAATTATTGCTTGTTGCCCCTCAATTGACATAGGTTTCTATTGCAGTTTGTAGATTGTTGATTCATTTGAGGATACATAGATATGCTGCCAGTGTCTTCTAACCTTTACAAAGGTACTTTGAACACTGGCTCCAAAACATTTTGGATCGCAAACATCAGTCATCTGTCAACATTTCCATTGGACCACCATGCAACATTATCAAATGTTTAACTGGTAACACTTGGCACTAGAGCTCGACAGACTGCTTACAGATCTCCCACTGGGACATGACAAACCACCAGTGGCCCACACACAACAGCTTGAGATTGGTTAATTTGGAATATGTTATTCGTAATAAACCTTCCACTGGATTCTTCCTTTTGTCTTTCACTAATTCTACTGTCTATCACAGTGAATCAAAAACACATGTTAGAGACAGGGGAAAGAACTCATAAGAAGAACAGAAGATGATACTGTGAAAACAGAAGGAGAAACTCCTGTTTCTGTACCCTGCCATACTGAAGAAGTCCTGTTCCAGATCTGAGACTACTCACGTAACACACCCACATCATCTCTGCCAAGGATAAAGAAACGGGAAGCCCATCACAGCATAGATTTACATTCAGAAGCTTGTGCTTTTATGAGCACCCTATGCACCATTTTAATTTTTCTGAATTTCTACACAAATCTGCAATGTTTGAAAAGGAATACAATATTTTAAAAGATTTAAAATTAAATGAAGGAAACAGATTTTGTAAGCAGTTGTTGTTTAGCAAGCTATTCAACTGTATAACAATATTTGAAGAAAATAATATATATATAATATTTTTGGCTCAAAAGATTTTGGTTATAATTTTTCTGGTATGGGACTAATATTTGTGGTGAGATTTAGATCTTGTGATCTGTAATGAACTGTGTCTTTCTTGATTTCTTGTATTTCTTGTACTTCATAAGACTAAATTATTTATTATTTAATAATTCTATCATTTGAAGTTATCTGTATTTCCTTTCTTATATAGATTCATAACATGAGATTTTCCAGACTTTAATGCCTTGGGCCAGACTGAGATTTTTTTAAAGGATCTGATTTTCCAAAGATGTTTAACAGACATCTTCCTCCTTTTAAGACTTTGATCTTGAGAATAATTAAAATCTTACCTCTCTCAAAGTGCTGTAAATTAGCAGTGTGAACTCTTTTACAGAGCAAGAGATGTCATCTACCTGGACTTGTGCAAGGCATTTGACACTGTCCCACATGATATCCTGGTCTCTAAATTCGAAAGACATGGATTTGATGGGTGGATAAGGAATTGGCTTGACAGCTGCACTCCAAGAGTTGCGGTCAACGGGTCGATGTCCAAGTGGTGTGCAGTGACAAGTGGTGCTCCTCAGGGGTCGGTACTGGGACCAGTACTATTTAACATCTTTGTAGGCGACATGGATGTAGGGACTGAGTGCACCCTCAGCAAGTTTGCCAATGACACCAAACTGTGTGGAGAGGTCGACATGCTGGAGGGAAGGGATGTCATCCAGAGGGACCTGGACAGGCTTGGGAGGTGGGCCCGTGCCAACCTCATGATGTTCAACAAGGCCAAATGCAAGGTCCTGCATATGGGTCGAGGCAATTCCAAGCACAAATACAGGCTGGGAGGAGAACAGATTGAGAGCAGCCCTGAGGAGAGGGACTTGGGGGGTGTTGGTTGATGAGAGGCTCAACATGAGCCAGCAATGTGTGCTTGCAGCCCAGAAGGCCAACCGCATCCTGGGCTGCATCAAAAGAAACATGGCCAGCAGATCGAGGGAGGTGATTCTGCCCCTCTGCTCCACTCTCATGAGACCCTACCTGGAATACTGTGTCTAGCTCTGGAGCCACCAACATAAGAAGGACATGGACCTCTTGGAGAGGCTCCAGAGGAGGGCCATGAAGATGGTCAGAGGATTAGAGCAGCTCTGCTATGAGGACAGGCTGAGAGAGTTGGGGTTGTTCAGCCTGGAGAAGAGAAGGCTCCAGGCAGACCTTATAGCAGCCTTCCAGTATCTAAAAGGGGCCTACAAGAAAGCTGGAGAGGGACTTTTTACAAGGGCACGTAGTGATAGGATGAGGGTTAATGGCTTCAAACTGGAAGAGAGGCAATTTAGATTAGATCTAAGGAAGAATTTTTTCACTGTGAGGGTGATGAGGCACTGGAACAGGTTGCCCAGGGAAGCTGTGGCTGCCCCATCCCGGAAAGTATTCAAGGCCAGGTTGGATGGGGCTTTGAGCAACCTGGTCTAGCAGGAGGTGTCCTTTCCCGTGGCAGGGGGGTTGGAACTAGATGATCTTTAAGGTCCCTTCCAACCTAAACCATTCTATGATTCTATGATATGAATACCTTTGCTCCAATTTTACATAAAGAGATGTGATGGGTAACAATGTTGTTTTCACTTGGTAACTGTGCCCATTTCAAGAATGGTATTTTCTGTAAATGTATTTCAGGGTTTTTGCATTATTAATAACCTACTAGGTGGGACGCCTTCATCATACACTGAGGTTCATTTTGTTACCTGTTACATACGTGCAATGAAAATCAGGCTTTACTTGAAGAACTTGTAATCTAAGCATCCTTACTGATATTTCTAATGGTATTTCTTGCTCTGGTAAAGCAGATGCATAATTGAAGAAAAAAGTCCGTCAATGGAATGCCCAGGATGCAGATGGTCAGTTCACTGCACTGAGCAAGGCTCATGAAGCTCACAGTTGCTCTGGTTGAATATATCTCATTCAGCACCTCATTCACAAGACTTCCATATTCACTACTGTTGCAGGCAAAACAGTCTTGACTCAGGGCATTTCACATAATTTATTTGAAATAAATAAACTTATTGAAAATGAATAAATAGAAATGTTTAACCACTTGTTTAGGTATTGAGAAATGAGCAAGAAAACAAATTATTAAGTAAACACTCAGAGAACTACCTTCCTTCCCTCTCCCCAGGCTCAACTTCTGTACAACACCTTCCTAGCCCCTTCCTAATGTACGTCCTCAGGGCTATGCCTGACTTGCATGAGTCACACACAGGCTGCACTCCCTCAGGGTGTCCCTGCCCTCGCATGGGTCACCCTCAGGTGGGCAGCCTACCCAGCAACAAGTGTGTCCTTCCAAGGCTGCATCACCAGCAGTCTCACCAGAAATATCCCCTACCACTTCTCCTCCATAACATTTCTCAAAATGCATCTCTTGACATTTCTCCTCATGAGTCCCCTTTTTGCATCCTCATATCTTTCCTTTTGTGTGTCCTCAGTGCACCCTCACGTCTCTCCTCCAGTATCTCCTGCCCCAGCAGCTACTAGCCCTTTTTAACATCTGTTTGAGCAGAGGAGCCATGTTTTGGGGTACTGTGGGCTGTTGTCCCACAGTCAAGCCAGCTGGACTGGCCCAGGGCATCCTGCACCTGCTGCCCCTCAAACGCTGCTGCTGGTTCCCAATACAACTACTTAGTTAAGCCCAATTGTGTAAACACATAAGCCCTGAACTCTTCAAAATCATTATGTGACTTATATACACGATTGCAGGATCCTGACCGAAATTAAGTATGCATGAATACACTGTTCAACTTCCTTTCACCATCCTGGCAATAAAAAGACTTTAAAAATAATTAAATTGTCAGGGTTTAACAAGTCAATTAATTTTAATTCCTTGAATTAATTAAATTGTCAAAACTACAAATCACTCAACAGAATGACTAGTACCTACCACTGGTCTCCAATTCCTCTTACATATTCATACTTCTTGTGACATACTCCGAGTCCTAAACTGTACCCAAACCATGTCACTAGGTAGATGAAAAGACATAAAGCAACTTTATACACTCTGCAAATTACCTTTTTAAAAGCAGCTCTTTTAAAGAGTCTTCTATTCCAAAATTTTATTTACTGAAATTCTCCCAAAATGTTCTGGAAGGAATCTCATTCTTCACTGCTGCAATTCAATCCAGAACAAAAAAAAAAAAAAAAAAAAAAAAAATGAAGGCAAAAACAATTGTA